>VICI01004991.1:0-10023 GCA_019593645.1 Akabosia matsudoensis
TTTTTCCTTGTGCATGGTTAAAATGAAGATTGACTTTGATTTTTTTTTATTGCCTCTCTGAATCACTTTGATTTGCCATTATAAGACTAACTCCTAATTTCCAAACACAATTTAAATGACTTATATAAATGTGCTCCGGAAAGTTAAAAGGCGTTTATGGTTTTTCTATCCAGGCGTAGATGTGCAGTCAGTAGGCATCTATTTGTTTTGTTCAACTCGGCGTTACATAAATTTAGTCGCATAAATTCCCTACCAAACGTCATAAACTTTTCAGTTTACTATTTTTTCCGAGCGGCAAATTATAAATTAACTAAAATATCTGTTTTTAAGTTATTTTTTTGAAATTTGTAGATGCTCTGTAAAGAATTTGCGTCACTCTCAATAAAAATTTAAGTGACGTCGAGTTTAAAAAAATAGGTGCCTACTGACTGCACATCTATACTTGCATAGAAGCGATAGATACCTTTTAACTTTCCAAAACACAAATAATCATGGCACTTGTTTTTTATCTCAAATTTTCCAAAACACTTTCTGAGGAGAAAAACATACTTGAAGAAGAAAAAGCGATGAGGTCGTGAATCATAAACAAAGTCTGTCTACTTTTGTCAGCATGGATCTATTCCGAGCGCAACAACGGTTCGACGATCTAACACCACGATCTACATAGTTGAGTAAATAGGAAGTTGCAAACTGTCCGCGATGACAAGTCGCAAGTGGAGCTGTCTTTCATAGCCATGACGATAATATCAATATCGGATCTTTCCTTTATATTCTCTTTACTTCTTTCTAGTTTACTCCAGTTTAATTCATAGTTGCGAATGTATTTCCAAAAAATTATGGGAAATTTCAAATTTTGGAAGTGCGTTTATTGAAGTAAATATAGTGAAAATCCCTTATTAGGATCCCCCAAAAGCAAACATTTCTCGTCCTCGTGGGGTGGGCCTTATATAGGGAACTTGATATATATCGACCATTGGGCCTTATATCAAGAACTCCAGGAGAAAACCAGTATCCGAGATGATTTTCAATGGATTTATGGGCGTTGATATGACAAAGTACGGGCCTAATAGCGAGTAGCCCTTATAGAAAA
Source organism: Akabosia matsudoensis (assembly GCA_019593645.1). NCBI lineage: Eukaryota > Metazoa > Arthropoda > Collembola > Entomobryomorpha > Paronellidae > Akabosia > Akabosia matsudoensis. The sequence continues at coordinate 1,091 of VICI01004991.1, forward strand.
GGGACTATTCAAACGAAAATCGTACTGCACGTAATCACTTAGGCCTTCTGTGGTGTGAGCCTTATATAGTGTAGTCCTTATATTATATAACCAGAAGAGAAATCTCCGCCCCATGACTTGATTCTTTACTCCGAACAATTTCCATGCAATTTACAAACAAACAAAGAAAAAATCCCGACAAAACTTTACCTCAGAGAGGTTATTCCACTGACCAAGTTGTACCACAGAGAACCACACACATCGTCAAATAACAAATACTTTTAAAGATTGTCTCGACAATTCTTATTCCTCTTGCTGGACACAAGTTTAGGTCTTGTGCGGTTTTGCTTAATTAAAAAAAATCCTAATAATAATGTCCACTCAACTGAAAGCCCTCCAGCTTCGAAAAAACTGATGCAAAAACATTCCACCAAATGGTTAGCTGCCTCTGTAATCTTGTACAAAGCAGATCAAGATGCGGACTGACTAGTAATTATCTTCTTTTTTTTTTTGTTTCTGCGCTGTATTCCAATCTCCAGTATGCACCATGTGCAAAAAAAAAGAAAAAAAGAAAAAAAAACCAACAACTTTGCGTAGCTTTTTGCCTCTATGTCTATGCACACATAATATTAATATTTAGCGTGTAAAACACCGCCGCTGCTGTAGCTCATCCTCTGAATCCTGTTTATCTCTTGCCAAAAATTAAGGCTGGTGTTTTTTGTTTTTTTTTTTTTCATATAACTTTCAGTCTAACTTGTTGCGGCTTCGTTTTCCATGATGCACACAAAAAAGAAGCGCACTGCATTTTCTTTTTGTGTTTCACTTACCACCACCTCTATGAAAAATTTTGCCTGAGCAGCGTGTATCCATTTTCCATTACTTGAACGAAACCACTTTTCACATACCGTAAAACCTCTAAAGAACTCCGGGTCCTTGAAGACGGCCGGGGTTTCTAACGACTCCCGGGATTTTAAAGATTGGCGGGGTTTCTAACGACTCCCGGGGTTTTAAAAAATTGGCGGGGTTTTTGAACATAGCCGGAGTTTTTAAACCTTGCTGGGGGTTTCAAACATTGCCCGGGTTTTTAAACATTGCCGGGGTTTTTAACATTGCCGGGGTTTTAAAACATTGCCAAGGTTTTTAAACATTGCCGCAGTTTTTAAACATTACAGAGGTTTTTAAATACTGCCGGGTTTTCTCAAAGATCGTCGGAGTATAAAAAATTCCAATTTACGCCGTGGGCGTTCTTTAGAAGTTTTACGGTACTTTGTTTATAGATTATTCTCCTGCACCTTTGCAGATCCAACTGGACACTGTTCTATATAATAGTTGATAGTTGATCTTTAATCCGTATCAACATGAATTGAATAGAAACAGTAAAGGCAAAAATGGTAAAAGTTTGTGTACTCCAAGCGCCAGCGAAAAAAAGAACGTGTTTCCTCTCTGGTCGGTTTAATGAGATGAGTAAGATAGTCCTTCTGGCTGATTTTTTTTATTTCACCAGCAGTTGTACACCAATAAACGTGGATATTATTTTGGAGCTAATGTGGTGTAGTAGAGATTACTCACGTTATGATGCTGTGTCTTAAAGTGAATAGCATGCGTTATGAGTTTGTCATGATGACGATAACTTGTAGCAGTTTAGTAAGGATTTTATACGCAGCAGAGCATCATCATAGTTTTTGAAATGAATGGATAATGCTGCTGCACAACAAGTATGAGCTCTTTTTTCTCTTAGATTTTTCTTTACGGGTGAATAAAAGCTCTGATGGGATTTATTATGTGGAGTAAAATAAAAAATATTTTAAAAAACTGTTAAGCCACAGCTATACTGACGAAGCTGAAAGGAAACTGCTAAAGAAAATGCCAAAAAAATGCAAAAAGAAAACTGAGACAAATTGTCAAAATAGACAAAGATACCGAAAAGGATTATTGAAACGCCCTATAGTCCATCCACGTGATAATGTCCTAAAGCTATTAGCTAGCACCACAATAGCACATGCATGCTTGCATGTAGCTCTCACCCAACATTGCACATATTGCGTGGCTATAGCGGCCGGTCGTCGTGGATATGCAGTAAATAAGAGTTAAGAAAAAAATTGACCCCTGACTCTGACCCCTAAGGTTCACCGATAGGGCTGAAAATCAATAGGGTTCTTGCCAGTGGCCTATAGTAGAGGCCCTGTGCCAAGTATTGTCCGAATCGGCTAAAGTATATATGTGGCTTGTACAGCACCGACAGACGGACAGACAAACTCATCCATGTCATTACTTGCTGAACATAGTTCAGCTTCGTAATAAAGCAAGAATTTATTCGCACATTGTGGACTGAGTGGTGGATGTACGCAAAAGAGTTGTTTTTATTCTGCTGCTGAGCAGTTGGCGGCGGTGCTGGTGATGCCCCTGAGTCACCACCGCCAGAGATGACTCCTTATTACAGGAACAAACCTTGTTATACAAAAGTAACGGCAATAAAAAGATTGTCATGTCAGCGTGTAAATTGTACGACGACGGCGAATCAAGTGATACACTAATACATCAAAATAATATCTACTAAAAATGCCTCTTTTAATTTCATCTAAGACTCATTTAAGTTAAGAGAATCCTTGCGCTTAATTTGCGGAAATCTTTTGTTTTAAGAAAAAAGTATTTTTTTATGGATTTAAACGACATTTACTCAAAACAATTTTTATTTCGTCTCGTAAATCTATAAAAGCTATCAAGCTGCTAAGATGAGGTTGTGTAAAATAATATTTGAATATACTTTTATGCGTCAATTATATTATTATTCATAAAAAGAATTTGTTAAAGAATGGCTAAAGTTTCAAACGCATGCGTGCAATTGAGCCATGCCACAGATTGTGGAATTTATCGTTGCCGGAATGGCTACATTCCTATACGCAAACCACTTTATAGTTGAAGTATCGCTAAAAAACGGTTGCCAGCAGACAGGTTGACATTTCCTGCATCAATAACCTATTTATTTTCTGCCTACTCCACTATTGTTGCCGCAATAAACACTTTTAAATTTGTCGATACGAGCGTCTGAAGCAATTTAAATTTTTTAAATGCTGTTGCAATACGGCTAGTCTAGTTTCTAGCTTGAGTTTTGTGACATCGCCTTTTGCAACTGCCGAAATGTCTTGAATGATCTATTGCGAAGCCTTTCTGTTTAAAAAAATAAATAAATTTGTGCGATCAAAAAAATTTTTTTTGTTTTTCGCAGCGTTCGCTTAACGCCAACGGCTTGGGTGGATTCATGGCGAATATAGACATTTAATATCAGCAACACCTTCGTAATAACAAAAGTGTTTACCAAAAGAATATACCGTAAATCCTCTAAAGATCGCTGGCCTCTAAAGAACGCCGGGGTCAAGGGGCAAATTTGAAATTTCGCTGGGACTCCAATGATCGCCGGGTCTCTAGATACACACGAAATGGGACACGTTTAGCATAGAATATCGACGAAGAGCAAGTCATTTAGAGAGAAATAGTGATTGAAATTGACGATAAAAGATTAAATTGAACTATTTTTCTTATTAGTGAATATTCCTACGGTTTCAGACATACCAAAACCAAAATTTCAAATTTTCCCCGGGGCGATCTTTAGAGGATTTACGGTACATACTCAGAATGAGTTAAATAATCTTCTTATTTAAAACAAAATGTATTGCAATAAAAAAACCGCTTAATCCTATAATTTTGGTTTTGCTTAAACTAAGTTTGAGCCTGGTTGACAGATACCATATAAAGGTTTCCCTAATGACACCCCATAAACAACGGATACAACTTTTCATGCGGAAATCTTAGAGCTTCCTTATTGCAACATTTTTTTGTTGCAAATACACATAAAAGACGAAATTAAACTGAAAATTTCTCTTGAAATCCATCCATTTACGTATAAAATTACGATGGAATCCTGAATCATCTTTATGAGCCATCAATCATTTAACTCAAAATGACACGCAAAAAAAAAAAAAAAAAAAAAAAACGACAACAAATGATATGAAAAATCCAATTTGTCAACTTTATTCCTCTTCCACTCACGCACTTTTTAGGCGTAAAAACTTTACCTGCTTCTCTGCTGAAAAGTTGGATGTTCCTCCAAAACGGCACGTTAAAACTGTCGCTGGTAGGGCTTATCCGGTTGAAACATTTTTTTATTTTTTGGACAAAACTTTTTAAAAAAAATTAGACTTCGCGTCCGTTTATGGTTCAGAACACACCTGTTGATTCTCTGATAACAGACTGTTATAGCCTTTTGTTCCAACCGGCTAGCCTTATTCTTGGAACTTGGTAACTTCACATGTCTAATTACGCGCTAATTAACTAAATTAATACCTATTCCAAGCTTAATTTTTCTTGACTTTTCGTCGTTCCTCAAAAAAGATGACTGAGAGCTAAGTTGTTGCTGTTGTTGTTTTTTTTCATAAAAATTGAATGAACAGCGCAACGCATCACTACAAAGGCTCGTCTACCCTTCGCGTATTTAATTACAAACGTGCAAAGGGACGAGAACGAACGGAAGCTGTCTACCTTTACCTTGCAAAAGGTACAATTTAAAAAAAAAGAAGAAATATTCAGATGCAAGGGTACGCGGTACACACAATGGGAACGGCACAAACAAATATGTACCAAGCTCATTGTTAAGGACTTGAAATTTCCGAGCATGAGAAAATTTACGCTAGGACTCTGAAGGCATCTTTGTTGGTGCAACCAAGCTACCTACATAAAATATAAAAGGACGTGTCAACCCCGTTTTTATAAGAACAACGCGTTCCGTTTTTTTTTCATGCAAGGATTTTGATGGCATTTCATCCGAGTTCCTTGTTTTGCATGGCACACATGCCACACGAGAAGCAGCAGTGGGATAAAATATACCTGGTTTTAAGTTGCCTTGTTACAGGAGAATTGTGCTTTACCCTGAACAAGCTGGTCTTTCTGCGTGCGACGTATTTACGGCGACTAGAGCCGGGCCTAATAATAATGCTAACAATGACGGCCGAACCCCTGGCCGTAATAGTTGAATACGTTGGGTTCATTGTTTATTTTTGGAATGTTTTATTTTGCCGTCAGAGTAGATTGAACCAAAAAAATTACGTACAAAAAGTTAACTGTCAGTTTTGAAACTGATACGTCGTTACTGGCCTCACCGGATAAGCTTCCTTATCATCTTTCTTGTGTTGGAAACCGTTCACAAGAGGACAATTAATTTTTTAAAGCTAGCCGCTGCGCTGTTGTTCCTTATGAACGGCCCAAACAGACAAAGGAAAACTAATGTGACATAGGGAATAAATTACTTACAAGAGGCCAGGCCAGCCATAACAGGAGGTCGGCTGTAATTGAAGGCTATAATATACACATTCAGTGCCAAAACCCGGGCTAAAGTAGGAGTAAATGCGGTCCTTAAGTTACACAAGGAGAAGGGATGAGTACGGGTAACTTTGAGTGTGGGAATTACTGCCCCTTGAATGACTGCTGCGTGACAAGTCGTTTGGCCTGGGCTTGGTAGATCTTGAACCAGGGAAAGTACATTTCAAGCACGACACGCCGCCGGTCTTTCACACAGGCGCATACTAGCTTCACGAGGACAATTATTGTTTAAAAAAAAATATTTGTGATGCTTATCTGTCTGTCTGTGTCTCGTACTGTTTAAATGGCCAATGTGACTGTCTTATCCACATCCAGATGGATTTTGCAGAAAATGGCTGGTATTTTAAAGAAAACTTTTTAATTAGATGACATGTTTCAATTAATGTTAAGCCCGAGTTTTGTCGATGCTACACATGGTTATCAATTCTAAATTTACAGAAAAAAACAAAAGATAAAGCCTAAAAGCCGTTTGGTGCATCGTAACCGGCGGCAGTTCCAGAAGCACTTTGGTCGCAAAAATGATTAGTCGGTTTTTGAACGAGAATATCAAGGTGAAGGTACATTTCCATGTTTTTATTTTGTATTTTGTTTTCTGGTAACATTATTATAAAAAAAGATGTACATGACTAAAAATACAAGAAATTCTTCTTATTCTTTGGTATAATCATATATCAATGGCCTTAATTAAAATTTAGCACAATTTCAAAAAAGAAAAATTGCCGGGCTCTATTTTGTGTAGTTTAGGAATATTGCCAAAAAAAAGAAAAGATTTTGTAGTATTTTATATGCGTAATTTTGGACTAGATATTTTTTCATGTGATACTTCAACTATCACGTACAAAAACTATCGTATTTGGTTATATTACAAATGTCGCACTTGACCTCGCAACACCAGTGGAACCGGCAGTTGCACTTCTCCACGTGCAGGGATCTGACCATTCTGTACTCCTGGCCACAACAAAGAATATCACACGACTCTTCGCCAAGTGCATCGGCTTTGCAGCGGCGTCTCTTGGTCCCCAAAATCCCTGAGAGAGAGAGGAACGATTTTTATGTGACTGTTCCAAGGAAAAGGGGAGATTTCGTATTTTTAAAAAACTATCAAGAAAATGTAATCTACTTTCGGTTGTCTTTGACAAATACGCCAATTAAAAAGTGGCGGGAAAATTTTCTCGATTATAATTCTTTTACACGCCATCCCCCCTTTTCCTAGAGACGGTCACATAATGATAAAAAAAATCAAGAGGCATCATTTGAAAACAATGACGCGTCGCAAAGCTAAACAAAAACTTGACAACATAAATGTTATTTCGGACAAGACGACGTTTTCATTTAGTCATTTGGCTAGAAATAGTTGGCATTGGTCACCTCTGGCGCGGTTCGGAGTACAAAAGTTTTTAGACTGCTCGAAAAACATAAGGTCAGTTCGACGAGGCCCTCGATGTCCCTCATGCACAGGTACAGGCTTGCCGGCCGGATCAAAGGCGACTTCCACCGCGGCGTCATACTTTTCCCGGAGCTGAGTCCCAATCGCCCGCAGGTTTGTGATGGACTGCCAACAAGTCCTCATGTTGCATGCGCCGCTGACGCCATGGCACTTGCAATACTTTGACGAGTTTCTTCTGAGAATCTGCTAAGGAAACGGAAAGGATTAACGGAAATTTTGTGAGATCAACTGTCCAACGGCAGCTTTCATAGTCAGAACGCAGATCTTACTGATCGCCCGACCCTGTTGTTGTGCCGGGTTGTGAGAGCCTTAATGTCGCGCGAGTTGTGCTCCTGCGCGTCCGAAAACCGTCTCACGAAACTTGTACTGAATTTGATGTCCTCGTCGCAGCCCTTCCATTTGAAGTCGCGGTTCTGCGCAAATCGATGCGCTTGGAACTGTGACTGGAGAATACAACAATTTTTTTAATTAAAAATTAAAACATTCAATTTACATACAAGCCAAAGCGACAGAAAAATTTTGGGGCATTATGAGATTCCCGAGCATACTACCCTCCTTTCACCCTTTTTCTTTCTTTCAACTCGTTCAAAATACTTAATCGCTGAATACTTCTTAATCTAGGCTTAAAAGTGGACAAGTTTTGAAAATAAATTTTTTTAAAAACTTACCCAATTATCGACGGAACACGAGCAATGCGGATGTCCACGAGAGCATTCTCGGGCCACGTTAAAAGCAGCGGCGGCGGACGTCATGCTTTCTATAAAAGCTAGTTCTCTCGTCCCCCCTACACAAGGAATGAAAAAAAAAATATTTGCAAAGTAAAAATGATTAGTTTTGTAAGTTAATTAAACACTTTACGCAAACAACTGGCGACATTTGAAAACGAGAAAGCTAAAACGCAGGTAAATTAAGAGGAAGAGGTTTGAGGGAAATTAAAATCTTACAAGATTTGGATTACCCCCCTTAACGTAATTAAATTTGAACGTAAAGCCTCTAAAGAACGCCGGGGGGCCTAAAGATGATCCGTGGATTTGAAAGTTTTTGGGGTATTGTAAATACTGCTTGAGTCTCTTAAAGATCGTCGTGGTAAGGAAAGTTCCAATTTACGCCGGAGGCGTTTATTTTTTACAAGTTTTACGGTACTGTTCTTTGTACGATTAAGTTTTGGTTATCTACTACTACTGTTGGGTTGAAAGGAAGAATGATTTTTAGACGCAGACCACCCACTGCGATAAATTTGCATAACCTACATTTTTTTCCTATTTTTATGCATGTAAATGAATTTGAAAAAAGGGAATTGCATGCGGTGGATTGTTTAAAAAAAATTCATTTACATGCATAAAAAAGGCTAAAAAATGTATGTTATGCAAATTTATCGCAGTAGGTAGTCCGCCTCGAAAAATCATTCTTCCTTTCAACCCAACAGCACTTTCCGAACAATACAAGTGAAAGTGAAATCCTTCCACTCCTCAGCTTACCTTTCACGAGATCCTTTCCAAAAAGCGAAAAGTCGTTGGGGAACACTGAACAATTCCACCTGTGGTACTGAAACTGAAACTGACACTCCTGAATACCCTTTCGAACCCCCTCCGCTAGTGTTATAATGATGTTCGGCTCTCGCAAGCATATCTGCCGTTGACGCCTTGTCAGTCCGGGAAACAGTGAGCAGAACGTTTTCGGATCGACTGTCGACGAGTTTTCAAACTGGCTTGTGTACCTATTTCAGAACAAGATAAGCATTTAACACCTTATGATAAGGTGCTTATCGATTTCTACAGCGTGCACAAAAACGCGCGTATTTAAAAAAAACCCACCACCAATTTGACGTGACAGTTTGAAGAATAACTAGAAACAGGAAAAGTCCCTTCATTTTTTTTATCAAACTTCTACGCTTGACCACTCAAAACCGCGAGTCCTTTTGACCTGTGCTCGGCCAACTCAGATCTATGTCCGGAAAACTTGTCACCAACACTCTTCCCTGCACGTTGGCACATTTGTCGGTGACTCTCATTTTTACAAATATTATATATGTATTTATATGTCAGGATCTTCCATATTGATTGACTATGAACCTGGTTACTACAAGCTTGTCGACGACTCAAGTTCCCCCATTAAGGGACCCACAACAGAAACC
>VICI01004992.1:0-10022 GCA_019593645.1 Akabosia matsudoensis
TTTTTCACTGAAATAAAACTTTGAAGAAAGGGGTCATTCGTATCCTCATGCCAAATAAAAATAAAGCAGTCAGTCGCAAGTCTATCTGACATTGTTCCAAATCCAATTTTATTTTTTTTCGCATCTTAAAAAGGTTTGGACGGTCAACGGTATGTGATATGAGTATGCAAATCGTAATGCACACAGAGTTCCCAATAATATTGGCCCACAAGTGTTCATGAGCTTCTCATTTTATGATAGCAGCACATCCCATCGATATCATCGTCTTTGTGACACCTATTAATTAGATGTGAACAAGTATAGGGAGAAAAGTGGAAACGATGCTAATATTAAATTGATATGCACTTTTAGATTATAGAAGCAAGTTGCAGTTTTCAGAATTGCTGAGTATTTGGAGTTGTATTATAAAGGGTTCTCAATGACCTTATAACCACATTAGGGGTTACATATAAAGGGAAAGAATGAAGTGAATGATAATTATTTACGCCTTCAGAGATGTTATACATATTAAACCAAAGAGTTCAATATAAGATTATTAAACTAAATATTTTAGAGACAAATGACCCGATTAGTAAATATTTGTCGGCATTACTTACAACTTATCGCTAAGGACAAAGGATACCCATCATAAAACTCCGAATCACTGAACTGAAATTAGGCGAATATATGTAAAAAAAATTGGAGTGAATTTGGTGGAAACGTGTGGAAATGGAAATGCAAGTAGAAGTTAGACACAGTGCTTCTCATAACATTGATATGCTAGAAGCAGGTTAAAAAATAACTCCAGAATATTTTTTTACAGCAGACTTTTAAAAAACATCAAATGCAAAAACATAGACGGCTATTGTAGTGAATTGATAATTTTCAAGGATAACTAGAGAGGTTATTCAACCTTTTTGAAAGAAATAAGCCAAATTTTTCAACAACAAAAAAATTAGTTTGAAAGTAGACCATTGAAAATTTTTTACTAGCGTCGACATTCCCACCAACTTGACAAATTGCACGCACTTGCTTAACAAAAGTACAGCTACCTTGTATAGCCACTAGAACATTTTTTCGTGGTATTTTCTGGATGTCGCAACTGTAATTTTTTCATAGCTTCTACATAGTGACTTGAGTGCATAGTTCTGATAGACTCAATGAACGCTAGCAATTTGCGTTTTACGATGATTTGACGCCTACTTTAGTAGTAGCTCTCTTAGAAGATCGTTTAGATCAGCCCTACCACAATCGAAATGTTTGTAGATTTTGCTGCCTTCACTGGTCATATAGTCAAAGAGATCCTTCTAACTCAAACGCTGTCATTACAAACACAGGCAGATTAGTTTGAAAGTAAATTTTTGGAAGAAAAAAACTTGTTTTTTACACTGCTATTAATATTGTACGCAACTTGTGGGATCCATCGTATGCTAAACACTTGCACCAAAAATGAATCCTGTGCTTTTGCGTGGATAGTAANGCTTTTGCGTGGATAGTAACTGTTCAAATAAAAGTATATGCCTCCTTGCATCCTTTGCGTACGTCCATCCCTTCGAACTTGGCATTGTCAGTGCGTATGCTGCATGGATACATGAGCAAGTTGTTGAAGAACTTTTACATTTAGAACTAGGCCCTTCTGGAATGGAAATGTTGAATTTGAATTCATTACTTGTCTTCTGATTGTTGATAGTTGAATTGAAATTACCAAATGTGCAGTTTTTAAAGAAAGGGCGATCGAGGTCAGTCTAGAAAAAGAAGGGGAGAGAACATTATTATGCGCATATAAAAAGGTGAGCGCCACAGGCTGATAAAGCTAATCATTATGAATTCGAAAAAAACGAAGGTTCGATGATCATGAACTTTACCGAAGGAGTTATGCGATTTCAACACAAAGCTCCTTTAAATGCACAAATAAAACGTGAAAAAATTATAATTTTCAGGTGCGGGTGCGTCTACGTTGTTGTATTCGTGATATTGACAATGACAAAGAAAAAGTTTTGAAACATTTTTTTTGCAACTCATTAGCCTACATTTGTCCTGGAAGTTTAAAAGATTAAAACAAGTTTTAAAAAGAATGGATGATTTGTGTACCTAATTGATATTACGCATATGTTTATGAGTGGATGGACATTAAAATAGTTTTTTTTACTCTGATGTAACTTTGTTTTCATAAAAATTGTTGGTAAAATTGAAACTTCAGCTGTAGTAGCATCTTCTACTATTAAATGCAACAATTACTAAACAGTCACGCATCACGGCAAAATTCTATTCGCATTAGTAAAAGTTGTAATTATGCATAGTTGGAGTATTTTATAAAAACGTAACGAACACGTACTTTACCCTTTTCCTCATTCATTGTTCGAAGAATATCTTCAAAACTCTCAATTATATAGTTCATCAAAACTATCATCTAGTTTATGGACCAATATGTCCACAAAGATTTCGGCATTATATCTTCTAACAAACCTGTCAAACCAGCAAACAATGTTGTTCGTTTGTGTACATAACAAATGCTAAGTTAATATTATATTTTTATTTATTACGATTTTAACCGTTAATTATTTCCTCTCAACTTGATCATCATATTGTAATAATATTGTTTGAAAACCCCAACCCAATTACGCTTTTACTAAATTCCGTCCAAGAGACACGAAAAATGTTTGCATAATCATGAAAAGCTCTAGAGCTATTAGGTAGGGTTAATCATCACGTACAGATAAACAGACATGTCGTACGAAAGAATTGTTGTGGAAAGATACTTCAAATTTTTAAATCAATATTTTAAGGTAACCTCTCTTATGTTTGTTACCTTAAAACATTTCTACTGCCACAATACGCTTTTGCACGCAAAATGACTGATAGTTGCGAAATCAGTGAAATAAAGAATTCCTTATGTTTTGATAAGGTGCTAAATTTTAATGCTTGCTTACTCAAAATGATGACATCCCTACACCGCGTTGTGGTGAACATGGTTGCCAGAAGGATATATAGCTTTGAGAGGGAAGTGGAATGGCCAAAAAAAAAAATTTGTTAAAGTCAGTCAAGTCTATGAATTGTAACAGATCATTAACTCACTGTTTTTGCCGATCTTTTAAACAATATGTTTTGAAAATTGTCAGTGTGAAATGTAATCATCCCATTACCATTTTAATAACTTTATTTGCTAACGAATCCAAAGATTGAAATTGGAATAATATGATTGTGGCTACCTGCTACCGACAAAAATTGAAATAACCAGATCTGTCCTCTTTTTACACGAATATTACCTAAACGCTTCGAAACGTGAACTGTGCTTTGTCTTGAAACATTTCAATATTCCAAAAGGTCTTTCTTCAAAACAAAAGAGAGACCAACTTGAAAGTAACTAGGCATGCGTATGAATTTTGTGGGCTACCATACCACCAAACTACCATAAAATTTGTTGGGCTTTACGAAAAACCTCATGAAGGCGTCAGGCGTGATCTATATGACGATTTTCAAGGAGGTAGTAATGGCACTTATCGTGCTCAACCTAAAGAGTTCTTTTTTTTAATTCCTCATTTTGGTATTTAATCATTTGGATACGTAAATCTAACTCAGATTTTTTAAGCCTGTCTCTGACAATTCGATTCAGGTTTTTTTACGTTTAAGTGTCTTTAATTTTACACTTGGCATTGTCAGCTACCCTTTTTTATATCAAGAATATTGCTCAACTCATGATCATGTAACTATTATCATCCCGATGAATGAACAACAAGCAAACAATTTTTTTTCTTCAAAATCTAACTAGTCAGCAGAAATGTTCGAAACAAACTGTTAAGTAAAAGAGCTTGTTATCATCGGCGTCACAATATAATTCAAAGAGGTAATCTTTAATTCTGCATACAGGTTCACCGATGAAGAGTTTGGAGAATGGAGGAAAGATTATACGTGTGCATATAGAGTGTAGATAGAAAAAAAGTACAGGGACAATTATTCCGTATACACACATGTTTCCAGGCGCATTCACAGAGTTACATGCTATACAAATGAAAAATCAAACTTGCAGCAATTACCTGATGAAGTGATGACTGTTAAGTTAAATATTGCTCAAATTCAATTACATATAACTATTGCAATAGAAGATTTGTTAGGTCATAAAAAAGTTGTATCATGAGACTAGAGTCTGTGTCAGGTAGCGAAAAATTAGTTAAGCTCATACGGACCTGATACACATTATGAACAAAGGAACAACTCTACATAGAACATTTTCGCAAGAATTTGAAAGAGACTGGTAGTGGCTTGCAAATCTTGAAAATTTGACCCAGCAGATATCAAGAAGGTAAAATGCGACAGGCCTTTGATGAGTCAAACATTTGTCTGAATTTCACATTTGGTAAAGACTTGCTTACAGCTTACGTCGACTTGTGATTGAATGCATATAATGAAATACGTACTTATGTAGCAGGTCGATTACCACAATGATAGATCGTACAAAAAAATTGAAAGCGAGCGATCCGATAATGTCTCATCAGTGAACATGCACCTATATCTACCCTAAAAAATATAGTGGACACTTGTTTTATGAATTGAAATTAGCAAACTTCTTGCCTACGTGTTCGTAAACTTTGCATGTAATACTTGTATGTATCCATACGGAAAATTCCTATGTGAAGATCCTATAAGTTTGTAATTATAGAGCTTTATATTACGCATCATATGTACTGTAAAATTTTATTTAAAAAATCGTGTGGTCCTGAAAAAGGCATCATGGACCGTTGCATGTAATCTTTGTGTCGTTCACTTCTACAACCCATATTGTAAGTTACATATTACAAAGTTCAATTACAAAATTTGTCGTTAAAAATCAAGGCTTATAGTACAAAATGACGAGCGGCTTTATGATATGATGACACCCTGTCAACTCTAGTGCGGAGCATGTACCATTGACCAGTTTAATGTATCAGCGACTTTTTTATTCGAAATGGGTTATTAAACAAACGATTTTGTAGTCTTCAAAAGTTAATAAAGAAAGGAATCAGAATGTGTTTGCATAATGAGTCTTTTGAAATACATACATGATCATTTTTAATGTTTCAAAGTCTTCAAAGACAATGGTAGGTGGTGATGCCATTGGGTACGAATAAACTTCAAGTTTTGCACTATAATACATAATAGGAACCGGAAATTATTTACCACTATTGCTGTTAAGTGACTTGGCCCTTATTGCGAAAATATAAAAATGCCTCAAACTTGTTGTAGTACGCCGAGTTACGTAGACTTATTTTGAAACATAATTTGAGCGGTTTAACGAGTTGCATCATATGATAACGTAACAGTATCGACGAATCAGTCAGGTGTACTTCTACACATATTAAAAATTCATCTTTGGAGTTATCAAGCGTGGCATGGTTTTGTGAAGTCGTAAAAAGCAGTATATTATATTATCAAATGTTCGTAACTCGCAACCGCTACCTAGTTGAATGATAACTAAGCTACATTTCGATTTTATCATTTTACCATTTTTGATCACAAAAAACTGTGTAAGATTTTCAAAAAGAAGAAGTATACATATACTCAAGTACAAGGCATGAATGAATGACGGGATGGAGTAAACATGTCGCTTAGTTATTTGTCATGAAGTAATCAAAACTCTCTACCAGGGAGAGTAAAAAATGTCACGAGCCAAAGGACATGCATCAAACAAGGATAAAATTAGATAGGAAAGCACCAGGGAACACTAGCAACTGATGTAAGGTACATTACCCTCCCAATGGGTGTTTTGCTCTTTTTTATCTTATCCAAACACAGAAATTTACTTTCAGGTGTCCTTGACTTGGGAAAATGGAGAGATAAATTCCTCAAACGTACATTCCTCAATTTAATATACATAACTGTATCAGCTCATGTCTTGAAATAAAAGCGGATACTCTTTGTAGAATTGTCGCAGCATCACAGCTAAATTGTATCAATTTAGTTTATTCAAAGTAACGCGCAAAACGCATGTTTTGTCAAACGTGATTTTTTTATAATATACATAACTGTATCAGCTCATGTCTTGAGATAAAAGCGTATACTCTTTGTAGAATTGTCGCAGCATCACAGCTAAATTGTATCAATTTAGTTTATTCAAAGTAACGCGCAAAACGCATGTTTTGTCAAACGTGATTTTTTTTCCAATCAAACAAGTAAACAAGTGCTGCTCGCACAATTCTACTACCTCTAGACGAAGATGGCACAAACGATGCCTAAATTTAGATATGTTCATCACTGCGTATGTACACTGGCGCCTTTTGCGGTGCTTAATTTTGTTTTAAAGCTTTGATAATTTTTGGCTTACTGCCTTTTGTATAACATTTTATGTTATGAATGTATTCAACTGAAGCCATTATAAAATGGCCTTGGCTCTGAATATAGATTATGCGTCATATGTAACACTCATTATAAAAGGACAATGGAGTTGTATATCTTTAACGAACTTATAAACCAAGAATTATAGTGGAATATAGCAGTAAAATCTCGAACAAAAAGTATTCGTAATAGTTGCATTTACGTGGTAAGGTTTGTTATTAGTTTCTCTGTTGAAAACACAAATAATAGGCTTTCTCGCAGACCCAATCAAACATTTTCTGTATTTTAAATCATGGTTCATTTACGAGATACAAATAATGTCACTCCCCTCGCTGATCTTACAACTCCTCATGACCAATCTTTAGCAGACTTGACGGACATATTTGAGCACGAAGAGGAGGAAATCGAGGACGATGAGTCTGAAAAGAAGGAGAAGGTTGATCCTTTTTACCGCTACTTTAAGTGGACAAACGTCCTGGGAATTATTTGCTCCCTGTTTGTCAGTGGATACTTCGTTTTTGAGCCACAAGTAAATGCATATTTTTGGAAGGTGTTCACTCCAGAAGAAACATCCAAATACTTGGTAAGCCTAAAGTCGTGTAAAATCCCAGCCCTGTATGACGGCCAAAGTGAGCTGCCCTTTATGTGGGCCCTTGATGGTCACAAAAACAACCTGACAAATGTTGACTTCAATTGCAACACAGTGGAAAAACTCTCCTACATAAACAACGAGGTGAGATTCATTACGTGCACTAAGGAGAAGTATGCGTAAGAGATACACAACTAAATTTCTATTATGTAGAAACTCTACCTCTTCATAAAAGGGAAGAAGCGGATGTGCTGCATGCGAAACATTTCCAGGCCAGATCTCATGGAGTTTGGCCTCTATAAATTAAGCAATATGTGCAAAGATATAGTCGTCAATGGCACGGATGTGTCTGACAGCGAATTCGTATTAGTACAATGCGTCCATTCTAAAAACAGAACAATTGATTTTGATACTCATGCATTACTACCACTGAAGCCTTCAGTTAACGACAAGTTGGCATATTGGAATACGAAATACAAACAAAAAGATGAAATGCCATTGAGCGTTGTCGTCTTTATTGTTGCGTCTACATCTAGACCACACGCACATAGAAGTCTCCCTCAGACCATGAAGTTTCTTGAGGAATCGGGTGGCTTTACGACAATGAGTGGATATCAATCGATTGAAGAGAACGTCAGGGCTGGAGCATTTTCATACAGCAACTTTCTTTCGATATTATCTGGCGTGACAGATCCGTACTCAGACAAGTCAAACCATACATTCCTGTGGACTCGCTTCTCTGAAGAAAAGTATGTTACTGTGTGCATTGATGATTCTCGGAAAATGATGAGAATGGGAAGCGCCAATCCAACTGGCAATGGAAAATACCGAGCATTCAAAAAGCAGCCTACAGACTATTACCTTAAGCCTTTCCTGGAAGCACATTCCGAAGCCACCGAAATTCTGCTTATGAATAGACACATTGCCAAGGTATGTGGGATATAGTTAAAACTTTTGTATTCAATTATACTCTTTGGTGGTAGTAGATTTTTATCTTCGCATTTTCGAAATTAATAATGCATTTCCATTTGTCCGTTGTGATTTGTAGAAACACTGTTTTGGAAAGCAGACTGTCACCTCATATCTGCTCGACTATTTCCTCAAGTTTCACAAGAAATTTGGAAACGTGCCAACATTCAGTTTTAGCTATTTGTCCTGGCCCCAGCAGCAATACGGCTTTGAGGCTCTGGCGAAAATGGACTCTACGTACTTAAACTTTTTCAAGCAACTTTTAGAAATACCTCAGATTACAGAGCGAACTGCAGTTTTAATTATGAGCGAGTCGGGGGGTCAAAACCACCCATATTACAAAACAGAGCATGGAACTCTTGAAAAATTAAGTCCTTTGTTGATGGTACGACTTCCCAAACAACTGACAAGCAAACATCCCAAATACGTGGAAAACTTAGAAGTTAATTCACACAGAGTTGTTAGCCCTGTAGACGTACACAAAACTATCTCCATTTTCCCGAAATTGTTCACTCCAAAACGTGCAAACTTGGAGGGCATTGCAAGTGGTCCATCTGAGTTTATGGGACCTCTACCTGGAAAAAACATATTTGTTTCTGAACTTCCCTACACGAGAACGTGTGAGGATGCATTTGTCCCGGAGGAGCTTTGTCTGTGTAACAAAAGCTTACCGCATAGTTTCAATGGACGAAGTATTGTGTCATCGGATGGAACTCCTGAAAAATACTGGCGCTATGCTCCTTTTTTACCAAAATGAATAAACAAACTTTATACGAGTTTTTTGTACCAGCTTACATCAATTTATTATTCGGTTGGAGCCCTTTGGCCTATGTTTTGAAATATACGTCGTGTTAAGTGGAACATATTGCGCATATTTTTAAAGCTATCAATCTGTCATGAAAAGGACAACTGACTATGATACATACCTATTTTCTCGCTCCTTGCCGATAGATATTACAATGCCAAATGGCAGTAAAACTTGCTAAGTGACTTTGATTTAAAATTATTGCTTTCCAATTCCCTTCCCTCAGCTGCCTACTTTGCCTTCCTTCTCCCTTCCCGATCATCTTTGTATTACAAACTTTTCAGATTAACTACTTCCTCCAATTTATTCTGATGTCATGTATCTTCCCTCCCTATTCCCATAAAGTAAGTGAACAAACTGCCAAAAAGTTATCGTGATATCGTGATCTCAGTCGTTCCGTATTTCTTCGAACAGCTCCCAACAAATCCACTAATTCCAATTTATGTGATAGCGGCATAAACCTACTCGCAATTTGCTTAAGCCTTTTCTACTTGTAATTATAATACACAAGCCGTCTGCTCTCTGTCACGTCATCAATGCTTGCGTCTTGGCAAAAAAATATATATACTGCTTTTGTCCCTTATGGGCTTACATAACCCTATTTCTACATTCTATTATGATGTTTATAATAAAATCGCTATTTTCTCGCATTTTATAAATGCCAGAGCTTGATTCTTTCGTGAAACAAATGAGCATTTTTCAGACTAGGACCGTATCTTATGAAAATTTGCGGCAGACAATTGTGCTGCAAAAACAAAGACGGGCTTTTTCCTGCCGAAATTGTTTTCGAAAAAAAAATCGAGGATGAAATGAGTGTTGAAGGTGGCTTTGGCAGTAGTGCACATGTTAAATATATCGACTATCTTGTAAAATCACACATGTGTGTGGTTCACAGAAAGAAAACATTAGTCTCTGTCTGTCTCTACTTATTCGTGAGATGACGAGTTCTGGTACAGGAATATTGTGTGTGTGCAGTCTAAACCGTTATATGTTATTGGGGACAGTATTCGCTTTATTGCCAACAAGGAGTAGTCGTAGTCATTAAACCAGCAAGATGATGAGCTAAACTGTCCATCGTCACCTCAGATTGTTCGTTTTCGTCCATAGCTGTGTCACACACACAGTTTCTTTTAATTTTGTTTACGACGACATGAGCAAGTATCGTGCAAACAAACAACATAATCTACGATTGGTCATGTGTCCACCCAATTAGGTCACTTCAGACGTAAACTAATCGTAAGCAAATAAAAAATTTCCAGCAAAAACTTTCTGTTCAATTCCTTGTGTAAATTTTCAATTGAATTAAATTGGTAAGAAAACTTCAATTTCCTCAGGGTCTGCTGAAATCAATGTTGTTGTGAGGAAGTTTAA
>VICI01004994.1:0-10017 GCA_019593645.1 Akabosia matsudoensis
ATAAGCCATGTTACGTAAATAGGGAGATATTTCTTGAGCATTTCAAACAACCTCTAATACTCGAACCAGTTTAGAAAATATTTTATTAAGAGTAAAATATGGAGATATATCTTGAGCTCCCTGTATATACTTCCTGCAACTCAGCCATTGATTGTGGAGGCTCTGATTGTCAAGGTTTAGGAAAGGAACGGATCGTGATAGACACGTTTATGTAGCGTAGCATATGAAAAACTTGTACCGATACACATGATATACATACGTGATAGTATAAGAGAAATCTTGCATAGTAAATAAATGAGTTTAGAGTTTACGATTTTACTGGTCTTTAGTCCAGAGACGCATGACTATGACTTTAAATATTCATGATGGTGACAGGTCTCAATAAAGTGCGATAAATGAGAACTTTTATGTCTGGAAATATGGTTCCTGTTTGTGTATCGTTGTAAAACAAGTTCCGGAAGCTCCCCATGCCGCTTGAATGTTTTATCCAGAGTTCTAACTTTCACTGAGAGCAATAAACCCGTGATATTTTCGAATGTTGATCAAAATGATTTTAGCCTGGATGTGATTGAAAACATGGCTACGTTGACAGACCAACACAAGAACAGTGTTGTTGAACAGTTATCTTGGTACTGGTTGGTCGGTAATTTGTGTTCATAAAGATGTAATTGAGTTTTCACTGATTTTTTGCAGGTATTTGGCTTTCTAGCGGGGTTGGCTGCCCTCCTGATGGCCATATTTGGGACACACGAGCTGTGTCGTATTCATGCTCCACAGCGTGAGGATACAGACCAACTAACATTGACTGAAAGAGCTTCCCGTGAAATGCAAATGATGCAAAAAGCGAATTCTGGCAGTCGGCAAGCGGCGTCGTCTGTTGCCGCCCAGAGAATGTTACAATCTCAGCAGGCAATGGAACCTCCGGTTACAACAACCGTATGGCCCATTGACGATGTACAGCCCTGTTCGTCCAAACATATTACAGCCCCGTCGAATAATTGTAATAATACTGGATCCCATGTTCACACGGGTCCATCTAACTATCCTCATGGACATGGGTCTCTGCGATAATGAACAAATTATGCTTGTATAAAATACTTGTCTCGTTTAGGTGGCATAGTTGATACTTTATATACCGAAAAACCCCGTAGATAAACTCAAACTTGATGTATATTCATATTCTCTCCTGTACAGTGGTAACCTGAATGTAAATATTCTGTAAACTAAATTTTATGTAAATGACATTTTTCTAAGAGATTTTAAATATATTCCAGAATTAGTATTAATTTATAGATCAGGAATAAATCAACACTGAGTATAAAACGTCGTGTTTTATGTGTACTGTGTGCGTCAAGCAGTATAGTACAAAAATGTCACCTTCATGGTAATATAAAAATAGATAAAAACATACGAAAGGGAAAAAAATTATGTTGTAAGGCTTCCCGAAATACGGAAATTTAAACACAGTGCTGCCAATTATAGCATTGAAGAGGTAGAAGTGCATGAGAATACTTGCTTTCACTATACTTCTCCTGGCCTCATTTTTATTGCAACACTATTCTACTATTAGCACAGAAAGAGTATAAGAATTCTGAGACATTGGACACGTCCTTCTGAAACAAGAGAAACTTTGCCTACAAAACTTAACTATTCATGTTCACGTAATAGTATGGACCGTTATTATGTGTCAAACTTCAAAGGTTGTGCTTTATGCAATTTTTATTATTTCTATTCAGAATCGTGTTGAAAAATATTTGTTATATAAAGAAAAAGCTAATGTATCCATTATCCAACGGTCATCAAATATTAATTTCAAGTCGCGTTATCAAATGCCGTTCTTACTTCCAAGTTCAAAGCTCTCTCTTCAATCAATCCTATCTTCATATTTTTAATTTCATTCACTAAGGCATTGCTTTTGGAAAAGTTAAGCTTTAAGGAATTGTAGGAACACAGAATAAAAGTGCCAAACATGGTTCCTACGTCCCAGCTTCACTGTTTGTTATTTAAAGAAATTCCGCAAGTCAAAATTTATTCCAGTTTTCTGAAAAAGTTAAAAGGTATATTGATGACATTGACGAAAGACAGTAGCATTAATTTTCTAGTCTGATGATGCAGCAAAGTACACCCATTATGGCGACACTTATTACCCGCTTCGAAAGCTAACAAGTTTTGTATGTTTTAGAGCAATTCTGGTCAAGAGAAAGTGAAGGCACGCATGAGAATTGAAAAAATTTTAATTTTTTTTCTATAGGTAAGTAATACCATGTTATTATTAATCATCTTTAGAATTGTCTGATTCGAGGAACGTCTTTCGTATAAGATTAGGACAAGGCATTGAAGAGTAATTACCTATGTATTAATGGAAAATATTTTTCATTGTACCTTGATCTCAATGATATAATTCATGATAATACGAAACTACTTCAAAGTTAGCTACGTAAGTACCAACTATTAGGACGTAGGGAAATCTTCCAAAAGAAATTAAGACGAATGACGAATATCTGTACTTGGCTGATTCTATTTTGCATTTTCAAATTGTAGCCCAAATGTGCTCTTCGTAAATTAATGCAAATCTTTCCTGCATTTGGCATTGAAAATCCAACCCAAACATCCAGTGTTCAAATTTATGCTAGAAAAGTTAAACACAAACTTATTGAGGCAAGAAGTGAAAGCTGGATAGCGAGTACTGCGTAATTTTGTTTCAAATGTGTCTTTTTTAGTGATCTTGCATTTATTTTGTGTCTCCTTCCATCATCGAAAAACACACGGGCTATGATTATGATAGGATAATTGATTAGTCCTGGAATCAAACGAGCATATTAGGGGTGAGCGGACAAAGTATTTCAAAATTTTCGTATGTAGCATTAGTACAAAGTCCCAAAATTAAGGTCTTCGTTTGAAATAATCATGTACCTATAATGTTAAGAAAAACTAGAAGCCTAGATATTCACCGTAATTGTGGATTGTATTCTCTTTTCCATCGTAGCCGATAAGTTTACAAGATGTATTAAATCCATCCAAGATGTAATTGATTGATTGATATACTACTTTAATAGTCTACTTTTGTAGTCGCACTAATACTATAACGTTTACCAATTTGTTTTCTTCGGCTGCGATTTCGTAACAAACATATTATATTCCCTTAATGTTTAATATTTTGGTACTTATTTTTAATAACTAAACAAAATAATGAATATTATACATATATACAATGCTTTTGAAAAAATGCATTCGTCGCCCTACGAAAACTTTTGGTCTGTGACCAATCCCCTAATTGTCCTGGCTTGGCTCTCTTCTCAATCTATCAATTTAGGACCCTATTTTCAATTATGAGCTAAACTTTTTTACTATTTCAAACTTCCTTGCTTTCCTGCGACTTAAAGTCAAGACCAGTATGATTTCTCTTCTTGATCGTGACAAGTTTTGGTTGTGACAATTTCGTTCGACGATGCGGTGCGCAGAGTATCAGTGTTTATTTTATAATATAAAGACGTGAGACAAAATGTACTGATGAATTTTTCCCCTTGCTTCATAAGAAAGAACGTATATATCTTCAAAAATTGAAAGGTTATTGATCAGAGAACGATAGATTTTGAATAAGTCAAAGATTGATTTGTGGACTGCGTAAAGGACATTTGTATTAATGTATTGAAGTCACTCCTATCCTTTGTGAATCCTTTATGAAACGTACATTCAAAAACGAGATAAATAAAATTGTCCATTATTGTTTGTGAATTCCGTCAAAATACTCTTGCTTATAAATTCTTAACTAGATGTGAATTAATCGAAGAAATTAGATAATTCTAAAACACTTTATATGAATATCAATACGTGAAATAAACAATAGACTTACTTTGAGAATAAATGTGTTTGAGACGGAGCAATCCCATTACGACAAATAAAAGGGGAAACTCCAATGATGAGCCAAGCTGATAAAATTATCAGAATTTTCCTTATTTGCTTGCACCATTACCTGGCTATCATCATCAATAAAGCTTATCTTCCCTGTAAATATATTTGTATTGATTGATTACAGTTTCGTATGAATTGTCAATAGTATGATGCTGATGTGGACTCAATTTGACAAATCAGTGTCATAAACAGTGGTGGCCTTTATAAAGAATCTACTACACGGGTTTTCCAAACATTTTTACAGCACATATTGAATGGTACTTGTCATTCTAAATCTAGTCATCATGTAAAATACGCTCAATGGAGTCTTTTTGGAATCTGTTTATCAATGTATGTTTGCTGGAGCAGTTGTCTCACAATTTGTCTCTCCGCAATGTTACTTTTCTCGTCCTTGTTCTTGTGTTTTTAAAAGAAATCTTTAAAAACAACTGTTTACTGTGTTGATAATCAGTTTATCTATAGAAGTTTCCAATGGGAGAAGTAAGCAATTGTGTTCCTCTTATCCCTGCTCTCATAGCAGTATTTATTGGAGGTCTCACTTATTTCGTATGGTAAGCCTATTGATTTCATTTTGACCGTCAGGTCTTCAAATATTTAATTAGTTTCCTTCTAGAAAGAAGCAACATCCCATAGCTATCGTTTCTCCGTCATACTAGAGAACCTTGTATCGTAACACGCCATTCCGTCAGGATCTCACGGGAACACTCTTGCGAAACTTGAAATGACATGCTTTCTCCGTAGTTGCTGTTAAAAATACATATCAATTTCAATGCGCTAAGCGATGTCTAGTCTTGCAGCTCCATGTTTCGCTTATTGTGTTTTATGACTTCCACTTTCTGAAACAATTACATAGAATGGTAAACACTCCTACTCTTGGAAATGAAAAAGCTGTGTATACAGCAGCAGAAAACACTTTTTAGTCTTGTTGGAGAGAACGAAAATTAGTTGGTAACGAGATGAAGTAACGTTACACCACACCGGTGATATACGTGATGCAACTTTTTGGCTATCATATCATTGTTTTCCTTGCGTAAATACATCCACAGGAGCAGAAAACGAGTTCTAAATCAATGGAAACGAATGGGAATAAAAGGACCGGAGCCAGACTTTTGGACAGGAAATGCCAAACAGTTGACTTATGGCCGAGTGGTAAGTGGCTGGAGCTATGTTATACTGATATAACATTGTTTAGAACTTTCATTTATAGTTATTCTTATTTTTCCAAACCGGAGAGAAACTTACGTACTTGTTTTTAGGCTGTCATTTTGTGAACCTCGAGCTTATGCCGATGCCAAGCCTTGAATTGATATGATTTAAAAAAATCTTATACCCTTCCTTGCAATTTCCTCACTTCCCTAGAGTGGAATGCAACTTTGGTCATGATTTATTATGGTTTGTTTAGGACACGCTTGCTGTTCTACAGGAATGGAGTAAACAGTACGGCCGGGTCGTCGGATACTACATTGGGCTTCGTCCACAGCTAATGATTACTGATGCCGACATGGTTAAGGAGATTTTTGTGAAACAGTTTTCCAATTTCGTCAATAGACCTGTAAGCCTGAGAAATGAGAATTGTAACAACACTTTTAAATTGAATTGTATGAATCTGGGAACTTTTAGCCGTGTAATAACCCCTATACATACTATGGATGAAAGTAAAGTTTTGTATGAAAAATAGTAAGAAGCTCGTATACAACAGAGTTCCAAATGATACAAATCAAGTCACATCTAAACCTAGAACCCTGTAAGGCATTACAAAAGTATGTCGCGCTTTTACTACTTCTCTGTTCTGTTTTACTTGAAAGGACGCTCAGGGAGAGACAGAACACAATTTGGCAAGATTACGAGACAACGAGTGGAAGGAAAATCGACGAGTTTTAAATCCTTCCTTTACAACCAAGAAACTTAAGTCGGTACGTCTATACATTTATCTTAAGACTACTGAGGTATATAAATGATTTCAGCCTAGTAAATTAATTAGGCCTGCTTTCTCCACGAACGTCTTCAACTAACTTTGCATGTACATCACGTACAAAACATGACAGATTTTTAATTACAAAGACGATAAATTAACGCTTGAAAATTTATAATATTTTATTTTGCTTCAAGGGTCAAATGAAAGCAATGTTAGGTTGCACTATATCCTTTCATTATGGGCTTTCTTCATATATAATTTCAGCTAGCTGTCATGATGAATAACGTGGAGGATATCCTGATAGAAATCCTTGATGAAAAAAGCAGCAAACAAGAGACCGTTGAGGCATATCGTACCGCTCAAGGACTAACATTTCAAGTTATTACAAAGACAGCTTTTGCCATGGACGTTGACTGCCAGAGAAATGAAAACGTAAGGCCGAATCGTTATACTGCCAAACAGATATGGTCCAATAAAACGGTGAATGTGTCTAGCCCATAACATAACTATAAAAATAGTGAAAGGAAAGTTATTGGCTGAGCTCACAAAAGGAAAATGATGCTTTGCTTCCAGAAACTAGAAAGAGAAAAGCAAAAAATATTGTATTTTGCAAAACGGAAAATTACACGTGAAACGATACACTAATGTTGAATGGAAGCATTTTGGTATTTGGGGTTCGATTAAGCCAAATGTCAGGATGATTATGATCATTTGTGTAATGACCATGGCTATAGCCATGTAAGATCATAGGGTATCATTACGCAGTAAATGGTACTCCTAAAATAGTAAAGCTTTTAAGAGGATTGTTTCATCCTGTTACATTAATGAAACCCGCCCCATGACAGAGTCTACAGGTTTACTTACCCACTGATGCCGGCAACCTTTAACTTTTCTAATAATTCGCAGCACCCTCTCTATCAGAACATCAAGAAGTGGTTAAACTATCCATTCAGTCCGTTGATATTCCTCATTTTGATGTTCCCTGGGTTGAAACATCTCTTAAGATTCCTGTTGCGCTTTGAGTCAAGGAACAAAATCTTCAACGACATTCAGGACCATATCCGAGGGATCATTAAATTTCGCCGGTCCACTCCAGATGTATGATTGACATGACGTGATTGTTCGCATGAAAGAGTCTACTTTTGAATTGCACCTACTTTTGAATTAAACGGTACATCTTACTGTAGGTCAATAGCGGACAAACAGATTTAATCGGATTGATGATTGAAGCTTCACAAGGCAAGCATGTTTCCGACCAAACTGCAGAATTAATCAACGATATTCTAAAAGAAGATGATCACAGTACTGACAACAGCATAAAGAAATCCAAACCGTTAGACGTACAAAAGCTCAAAACTTCGAAATATCTTTTATCAGGTAAACTCTAGTAAATTCTAAAACATTTTTAAATGTCACATGATTTTTAAATGCAAATTTTATGATTGCCCGTAAAGATGATCAAATTATAGACAATTGTATTTTGTTCCTGATGGCTGGTTTTGACTCGACCTCAAATACGCTTGCCTTTGCGCTTCACCTTTTGGCGAAGGAGCCTGAAATTCAAGAGAAAGCTTATGAAGAAGTTATGCGTGAAATAGGCGATCTTGTAAGATGAAACCTTAAAAGTTACGCAGAGTTTGAAAGCGCCATTTTGATAACTGAACCGAATGGTTACAGAAACTGATATCTGCTGAGGACAGTAAAAAGTTGGTCTATATCGAGCGGATAATTTATGAGACTTTACGTCTTTATCCACCAGTGCCTGTGTGAGATTTCAATTTCAAAATATTTAGACCTATTCCAATTTTAAATCGCTGAACATGGCAATGTGAATCTAACGCACGAATCGTTTCCCTACACAGATTCTTGCACAGAGAATGTAGGGAAAGCGTGACAATCAAAGGTGTTCATATCCCTGCTGGAACTGTTGTTGAAACACCTCCATGGGTGCTTCACCGAGACCCTGAATACTGGCCAAATCCGGAGACATTTGATCCTGATCGATTTGCACCAGAAAATGAAACTGAGACTCAAAAGTATGCTTTTGCACCATGGGGCAAAGGGCCGAGGATGTGCATTGGAGCTAGATTTGCTTTGATTGAGGCGTCTACAAGTCTGGCAAAAATCATTAGACAGTTTCGTATCCTTCCTGCTAAGGATTTTAAGGTATGAAACTAATTTTACCCTATATTAAGAGCTCAATTAATATTAGCAACTCAGTGCCAACTATTTTTTATTATTTAGGACAAACTAACAGTTCAAGTTAAGTATATTTTGCTAAACCCATCTGATGAAATCAACGTAGTTTTTGTTAAACGTTAACATTTTGCCACTACCATCCGTGTGTGTGCGTCAATCAAACCATGTCAAATAAAGTCTACGTGACAGGTGAGATGATATCATTCAAAGTTTTGCAATGCATAAGCACGTGTGTGTTTGTTATTGATGCATTCTAAAGCAAATTAAAAAAGGAGCATCTTCTGCCGTTACCTGTTCATTCAACTCTAAAATCTTTAGCAAACAAGTTACTGACTCATGCATTACTTTGTCCCTGCATAGTACGTTAATACTATGTATTTAGCTCTGAGTTCTGCTGATGAATTATGCAAGATTGTCAGTGTTTGACTGAAATCCATGCGAATATTGAATGCAAACATCTGGCATCTGGAGAACATTGTTATGCATTTTTTTATTTTGTTATAATGTGTCCTAAAAACGACAAAACCAAGGTTGCTCATCTCCTCGACTTCATTTACGCTCAGATTTTGAAAAAGTAACGCAATTTTGCACGTTAAGTCGGCGCATGGAATGGAATGTGAAAAAGTATCATGCTATGAAATTCATATTTCCTTCACAGATTTTCCAATTGTTGGTGTATTGGTAGTGTCGTTCTCCCTGAAGCTGTAAAAGCGAAAGGTAGACGATGGTTTTTTTGTTCTGATTCTGTAATTGCATAATATTGACGGAAAATGGAGTAGAACAGGAAGTTACAGCCGTAAAATGGGTATCAATTTTTGCTTGCGAACTTGGAAGTATCATTCTTTTTCCATGAGGCATAAGCGATATACGCACGACATCCCCTATTGAATTGTATTTTCGGCTAATCAGATATCCCCAGTCCTAAGAGAGCTAAGTAATTCAACGGGAGTTGTTCAAACACTTATGTTAATACCAAAATGGAGACTCCTCAACAAAGTATAATCGCTTTTAGCCATGCAACAACCGTTCCTATTTAATCCTGAGAACGGAGATGGTTTCTGCCAATTGTGACACGGAATTTTAAATGACGCAAACAGGGCTACTTACTCCACGATTAAGGAAACGGGAATGACCGGTAGAATCTAGTCTGTTCGTTTAAAGTTTTATGGGGATGAGTTGTGGCGTGGTAGAATTAACATTCAAATTACGTTACAATTTAATACTCATCAAGCGATTTCCTGTGACAGTTCTCATTAACAGACATTTCAAATATTACTATGCAAAGGAACACCTTGCAGTAAGCCTGCCAAATTAAGTGCGCAAAAGAATCGCCGAAGTAATTTTCCAAGCAAAATAAGATTAAGGGGTGAAAATGAAGTTATACGATGTATTATTGCTTGGTCTACTGTATGTCACAATCGTCACTGGACAAGTTTGTTCTCCTCCAGGTCAATTGGTAAGTTTTCTGAAAGCAATTATCATAAATGTTTAATATATGATGTTCATATAATCTTCCATCATAATATTCTGGAACGAAATTATAGTGCACGAGAACTACGGACTGTTGTAAGGGTTGTTGTGAAGCTCACACTTGCATCGATCGTAAGAAACTTTATATCTTTTATATTTTATATTTTTAAGGTTATCTTACACCAAAAATATACCATTCAACTTATTATGAAATTGGCTTGAAATGTCAATATTTTTAGGATCCTTTCCATGCAGTAATGACTTGATCCAACAGCCAGGTTTCAACTCTTGTATTGGATATTACTGTCCTGTCGGACAAATATGCTATCTTCGAGAAGTAAGAACACAAAAAAAAATCTAAATATATATTTCTCTCAATTAAGTTCTTAGTGAACATTATTGAGCATGCATATGAATTTCGTAGGTTTGTCCACCCGAAAATCCATGTCCGCGCCAGCCAGTATGTCGCCGAGTTGACATGACCAACAACTACTCTAATTATCAATACCGCAACTCCTTTA
>VICI01004995.1:0-10015 GCA_019593645.1 Akabosia matsudoensis
GAGACTAGAACTAAAATTGAAAAGGCATGCTTCATTTTATGTCCCAGTACACACTTACTTTTTTGCGGGGTGCTTGGCACAAGTTTGCTCAACCTATCGGCCATAAGCATTGTTTCCGTATTTTGTAACAGTTTCATCTTCACAGGCTTGTAATGTTGTGCAATTTAATTTTTGAAAAGGGCAAAGGATCTTTACCTTTTCATGCGAAGTATTGTGCCAAGTCATTTTCCTTTTACGCTGGCTTGTGAGTGGGAGCAAATGAAGGATTTTCTGCAAACATAGTCCCATGAGATGACCTTTTAAACTTTTATCGTCGATATCACTTTTCATTTGAAAGTTTATCATGCTATAATGACAAAACATACTGATGTCGTAAGAAAAAATGACAACTACTTAGATTGATATTTTAACGTTTTACTTGCGTAATGAACTATGTACTTACGGGGTAAAAGTGATATATATGATGGAATCCACCATATAATTATTCGTAGAATTGTAGGAATTTCAATGACTGATATGTATGTTGCTAACCAGTCCTTTCATCCATTCATATAATATTGTAAATAGTTGACCATGGCTATTGCTTTTTAAGTTTCGAACGTTCTTTTACGATTGTTAAGTGTTGACATAACGTTTTCGTTGCCTTTGTTGATGCAACGTGACGTATCATTTAGCATATAAAAACGCCACATTTGTAGCAGCTGTCACACGCTTGAGTATTGTTTACATAATACTTTCTTTACTCGCGTAGTGTAGCGATTTGGATGATGGTTTCTTTATGCAAAATAGGGAAATATAAATACACATGAACTACTTACACTTAAACATAGTTTAACATCAAACACGCTAAATAACAATGAACGAACATCTGCATCCAGCATCCTTAACCACTAATTTTTTCCACATGACGGAACTTTCCCACTTCTGTGGTAGTCTACATGAGGATTTTCTCGGAAAAATATTCCATGCAAATGAAAACGACGAAATAGGGCTATCGTTTCGTTATTGGAATTTATAATGGGATACCTAAATCTGATGTTCTTTGCAAAGACCATCAGCAGTCATGCGTACCCTCGTGCTAACTTTTCCCCCGTGGGACTATAAACGAGTCGTGCTTAACGAAACAGCAATTAGTGCCGCTTAAATTAAATTGGCTTTCGTTCTATAACAGAATGTAAATGAGTACATGCATTCAGGTGCACAACATGTGCATTATAGGGAAGTATTTCAGTTTAAATTTTCAGAATATGAATCAACGTGGCTATGACATGTTGTATGTGGATTTTTATATTGTAATATCAACATAGAGATATACTCTGCATTGATCCCCCACGCTCTGCCACATTTATGATCAACATTCAACCTTTGCGCCTGATTAACTAGAAAAAACAAACAAATTTTCAGAGGCAATTCCATTGTGGGTTGCTTCAAACAACCATGAGGAGGTGAAAGTTCATAGTCAAGTTAAGACCCTATAGGTTAGAGGGACAACCATAGATTCTTTGAAAATGAATATTTTCTTTTTGGGGCCCAATCGGCAACAAGTATGTATACAAATTAAAGTTGGAATCGCAAGTGTCTATGTTTAATATACTTAACCTCTAACAATGCTTCAGTGCATAAATACGTAGAATATCATGTTGCTTGAAAACAACTGAGTTCTATGCCCTATGGCTTCCTATTCAGTCATATCGAAAACAGTGTACGATAACTTAATAATTAATTAATTGTTAATTGTAGTTATAGTAGAGTGTACTGTTAAGTATTAAGCGTTGAATTCAACTTCACTGGTGCACATTCACTGGTGATTACTACCACAAAACCATGTTTTCAAACAGCCATTCTTGTAAACACTAATATGAAATTGCCATTTACTCACCATTGTTAAAAATTTGGGTGCCAAAATCAATAGAAGTAAGAAAAATCTTGCGATTTCTTGTAAACGATTATTATCATTCTAATGCAGCAACTCGAGAGATTTTGAATGTAGAAACTGTATCGCATGTAAATATAAGCAATTCAAATGAATAAAAAATCCTCATCTCTTTTTTCTTGCAGTGTACGCGGTAGTGTCGTCGTCCATTTCTTTCTGGATCCCCGCGATAGTAATGATAGTAATGTACTCGAAGATCTTCCGGGAGGCGCTGCGGCAAAAGCGAGCGCTCTCCTCAACTTCCGCTTGTCTAGTCCTCCAACATGTAAATAGTACCTCGCGATCTGCCAATCATAGGCGGTCCTATAGAGCCGAGATTACGCAAAACGGTAAGTACAAAAACAAAATTATAACGTGCGTATCTTAGTGAGCCAAAGCACAAAAAAAATCATCTTAGAAACTGACTTTCCTATTCAATACTGGTTTTATGTGCACCTGTTCTACTTCTCATCAACGACACCAACACTATCAATGAGTTTCCAGGAACTGAATAGTCGCATTAATTCCCTTTTCCAAACCTTTTATAACATTATACTCTTGTACACATGATCTTCCTCGTTTACCTTGTCGACCGTTTTTCATACTCAAATCTCGTCGTTAAAATTCTGTACACTCCAGAGTGCTTATGCCAAGTAGCAAAGGATGTTTTTAATACATTGAGTGAGGCATCCTTTGAATTCCTTCCAATCGCATTGAAGCTCCACGAAACGCAAACTTGAAATCATCGTGAACTTTTGTTTACCGTGAAAGTTCTCCGTGTTTACGGTACTTTCATTCGAAATTCGCCAACTATAGAAGAGAAATTTCTTCGAGTCTCTGTCATGTTGTTGTCATGTCAGTTTATTCACCAAAACACTGATCACAGAAGCCACAAGACATTTCTTGTAGGATTTCGAGCCAATTCAAACAGCCAACCAAGGAGTTGCAACAAAAAGATGTAACTAACTACGCATTGCATGCTAAAGTGTAACGTAGCTGAGAACCTCGGAATATTTTTATACTGTAATTCACGTAATATATGTGTAGAGTCATAGAGGATGCGGTACACCTTGCGAGATTGTCGACAGAAGCTCAACGTTCTTATCAAAATCACAAGGGAAATGTTTTACTTGCTTTTTCCTTTTCATTTCCGCCTCTTCGAGAAAAACTACTGGCAGCAGTGACAGTCGTACATGATTCCTTCGAAAAGTTGCATTAATTTAAAACGCGGGATATACTTCGAATTTTTGCACATTTTCAGATGAAGATTTATCTTCATCTATATTTACAAGTAGGGCAACCGTTAGTCTATCTTTAGATGCGATGTTCAATGTAGAACATAGGTAAGATTTCGCAAATTTCGTTTTATGAATCCTTGAAATCGTCCTGTTACCTGTTTTTGACATGACACTTTCCCGATTCATTCAGACCATGACATTTCGTAACTATAACTATGCACTGATGAAGATGGATCACGACTTTTATCAATAGTATCTGCACTCTACACACTCTATTTATTTAGGATTATAAGTGCGAAAACAGTTATTACGAGCTTTTGGTTTACTTCTAATTCCACATGGAATTACTGTCGTCACTACCCTGTCGATTTCCTCGTTGAGGGTTTGATACCCTTAGGAAAAGTTCGTTGAACTTTTGCTGTGAGTTGCTGATAACCAAGTTTCGGAGCAAAGTTTGCTATTCGCTCGTTATTTTACGTAGGCAACAAATTGTTTGGTAGAATATGTACAATAATAAATTATGTCAAAATATGCATGCTACAGGTTGATACTTATAAAAAATGGTTTAAGAATTATTATTGTGTAAAAGATTTTAGTGTGCTTCATTTACAGTGTTCTATTCAGCGTAGACGAAGAATAGAATTTTTGTAATTTAAATCCTTTTAACCTATGGAGGGACCATTTTGTAATGCGGCTATGTTGGTGTGCAGGTAGTTTGATTAGGAGCTGATTCGTTTTTATTTGTCCACAAAAAGTCTTTTGGTCCAAATGAGAGCACAATATGCACATGTTGCTGCTCTATTTTCATTAGTTTTTAGTAACTTTTAGGCCAGTGGCCATTTTTGCGACTTTTAACCAAAGTTTGTGCTAGAGCGAATTCGTTAGCCATTGGGAGCCTTTGCTGACGAAAAGTGTTTTCACTTCAACTTTATGAGATTGTCATGAAATAGCTCAGCGAGAGAAAGCAGGAATTTTCCCCTGCTGAAATTGTTTACGAAAAGAAAGTTTGGTTTAACTACGACACAAAGGCAGCAAGCTTATGAATCGCAATTCATACACAGGGTCTATTTAGCTTACACAAGATCGCGTAGTTTTAATTTCGGTGGAAGATTAAAAGAGGCGGAACGGTTTTCTAGTTTCCAACGAACTATTGCAGGGGGTATGCATACAATGCTGCGAGCTCCAATTTCGAGACTATTCTTTTCGATAGACTAACTCAGCGAATTCTGATGGGAAGAAAAGCCGAAAGAATGTTTGATTTCTCGTCTATTTTGCTGGGGTTACGATAAATTAAAGAAGCTTTACAAATGAATTTCACTTTATTGGATATATCGCGGCAGAGTTCGTGATATTAATGGAAATCAATTCAAAACTGTAAAGAAACGAGCCTCAATCAAGTAATTACTAAGCTCGCTTACTAAAATGAATATACAACCATGAATTTCTCAAGATGCTTTGCTTAGGCTCGTAGTTAAATTGGTTAAATGGTGACATGAGTCCATTTTCAAGTTGGTATTCGCGTTACATACACATTGGGTTGATTCAAGGGAAGTTGATGTTTTTTTTCGAATGACACTATCAGCATCAGACCAGAGTGTATATAAATCCACTTAAAACATCAAGTTAATCCGGATTAGCTGACAGACTTGTTCATCCTGGCATTTGACATTTTCCCTGACTATCATCGGCTTGCGGGCACCATTGGATGCTCAATGCGAAATGCTACACAAACTTGAAATTACTTAGCCAACACATCCTATCTAGGTTTGTAAAAGGCCCATGTGACATTAAACCGTGTGTGACGAGCCGCACTTGTAAAAAACGGATAAGCTGAGTCAATATTTAGGAGCAAAGAAATTCAAGAGCATACGATTCCGATAGAGAAGCCTTTGATAATCATGGTGTTTGAGTGCCTAACACAACGCATTCCATTCTCATGATCGAGCGACCTGATTGAGAGGAAAACTTTACGCTTTTGGTGGTGCTCAAGTAACGAAATACAAAAGAGATGGTGAAAGTGGAAAGCAAATTGGTTATGAAAATATTTGGATGGTGAAATATTTTTTTAAAGATATGAATCAATGGATATATCCCTTCGTTACTTTATGCATTTTCGCATGACTGGATCAAATCAACGCTTGTAGCATGCTGAAAATATCGACACCATACTAAAATTCCACCCTTTCCATAGTTTTTCACACCCAACCGCCTCCGGATCACGATTTGGGTGGGATTCAAAAGCACGTTGGGTAACTGTTAGTTGGTTCTCAGATGTGGATCAATTGAAATAACGAACAGCTCGGATGTGGTTACTCTAAATACAGGAAGGAAAGGATTGAGCAGTGAATTGGAAAGAATTTCGAACTTTCATAGCCAAGGGTCGCATCCTTCAACTACTACGATTTATAGAATATCCGTTATGTCACGTAGCTCTCCAGAGTATCCGTGTAAAATCATCCGCACAACCACAAATAACAAACCGAGGATAGGAAAAACATATCTCATCTCTCGGCATGACATTTTCTCAAGATGTTCATGGTGAAACGAGGTCAGAAATTGCCTACGAAGCTTTACTGCGAGAGGGAAATGCTGATGAACGATAGCATAAAGTTGCATAGCTAATTTTTTAAATTATATGCATAAAGTTGTTTTTATATTTTAGTTCAAGGAATCTTTTGGGAACTAACTGCCATGTTTATGATGATGTCTGCAAAATATGCCTAAAATGCATTAGGCTGTTTTCCGTTGAAGCAAAGATATTTTTCATGCTCGTTGGTTGCTTTCTAATCAAAGGAAAGGATTGAGCAGTGAATTGGAAAGAATTTCGAACTTTCATAGCCAAGGGTCGCATCCTTCAACTACTACGATTTTAGAGAAGAAAACTTCGTGAAACAAGGGAAAGGAAAGTTGTGTGACTGCATGTCACAGTATAGTATTCGTGTAAATATGCCTCTCAATTGTAAGGAAATTTTAAATCGAATGGCAAACAGTCAAGTCAATCCGATGGGCCTAGGTCAAGGGACTTCTCTCTTTTTGGTCGATTTGATTCCTGTTGCTTTTCAGCTTGATAGGTCAAGTGTTAGGGGTCAACTTGGTTTTGGATAAGACATTGCAAGTGACATATCATTGGGAAGAACTCAACTAGGTTTCCTTTTGCTTTTTTCTTAGCTTTTTCTTCGCTGATTGCTTTCAGCCTCATCATTGTAGCTATGGTTTAACAGCTTTCATTAAAATGTTGTTTAAGCGCAATATTAAGACCATAAATACATATGTAGTTATAAACAGCTTAAAGGTAAGATTATATTCGTAGCATAGTGTTTTCACCTACTACACTGTCTATGGAAGTAATTTGTATCGGTTTCCTCTCCACAAAACCATGAAAACTGCGTCGATTTCAAGTTAGCTTCATATTTCTTCTACATGGAAGCAGTTTATCGGCACTAACATGAAATTTATCTTTGTTCAATTGTTCAAAAGGCGGATTCCGTATTGAAATTCCATTGTAAATACAGTGAGCCAGAAAAAAAATACAAATGCATTTATTAACAACCTCATTGGCAAAAAAAATTTCCTAACTCATTGTATTTACCCTGTAGTTTCAATATGGCAATGGTCGGCCCATGAGCTGTATTCCTTGTCTTACGAAACAAATACCTCAGAGGTACCAGTACTACGTTGATTTACAGAGTAACGACATGGAAACTTTAAGCAAGCCCCATTGAAATCAACAAAAAACTTTTATCCAAAAGTTAACCTTATGGGCCCATCTATCTGATGATCTATCTATGATATCTATCATGCTGATCACGAATATCGTATTTGTTTTTGGGACAAAACCGTAATTCCGGTGATATTGACTGTCGAAGGTTTTTTTTTCCAAGGGTACCCCTCCCTGTTGTTACTAATGCCATATCTTCGTATGCATTTCTTTCGTAGCACCAATAGTATCTCCCAATAGTACTTTTAAAATCGTGACCATTTTTATACCATTGTTCTTCTCATCTCTATTTTCATCTTTGTTTCTCCGGTGATTCTACGTGTATACGATGAAAGGAGTTTATCTTTTGTTCCTCACAACATGTGACATTTTACTCTCTCCATTTCTCGTCAGTTTTCACTGTTTGATTTCCTCTGTCGAAAATCTCTCTCCACTATGTAATTGGCCTTTGGATTGATAATAGGACCGAAACTTAGCTCTTAAATCGGATGCGTTGAGACGATAAAAGAACAAACGTATAAGTTTGAAGTTACAAGGTTACGTCCTTTCCCCTCATTTTCTACTTTCACTACAGTGTTAGCATGTGCATGCAATCAGTCGTCAATCTTCCTCAAACTCATACTTAATTACATGTATAAATAACTTTTCGAAAGTTCATTGCATGAGCCCTGACGTTTTCTGTCAACTTTTTCTACTAAAAAGAATTTATAAAATACAAATTCGATTGACTTTCAAAGGCTGAAACACAAACTTGAACAATAATAAGAATTGCACTCTAAGTTTTGGAATTTACGCTTAAAAGGGAAGTCTCTTCTTTACTGTCAATTTCTCTCACGCTATTTATTTTGCGCGAGTTGCTATTTTTGACAATACGAAAATTAGGCTGGAATTGTTTGTTGACGCGTGCACAAGTTGAAGGAAGAGATTTTTACTTGCCTGCATTGGTACAGTCTGACACTTTACCTGCGGTAGTGGCTGACGATACTCAGCTCACGATCATTTTACATTTTGAGAATGTAATTTAAACTCTCGCTCAAACGTATGACATGTGACAACACAATATCAACATTAGAATTTGTACTGGTTAGGTACCTTTAAAGAGTTTTGTTTCGCATGTTTTACTCAAGAGAAGAACCTGTTCACGGAAGACGAGCCTTTAAAAAAACACCGAAATAAAAAAACATAATGCATCACAATAAAATCTGTTAAGCCACAGCTATAATGACGAAGCTGAAAGTAAATCAGCTAAGGAAAAAAGCAAAACGAAAAAGAAGCAGGACAAAAAGATTACATTGAAATGTCCGCGTATAGAGCATGAAACGCGACAGGAATCTTCATGAGGACCTAAAGCATCGCTCCACAAAGTTGGAAAGAAAAAAGTTGACCCCGGCTCTTGGGGTCGACCGATTGGGCTGAAAATCAAAATGATTCTTGCCATTGATATAAGGTATTACTACACCAGGTTTGGTCGGAATCGGTAACATAACATGGCCTGTTGGGCACCCAAAGACAAATAGACAAACTCGTCGATGTAATTACTTGCTGACCGTAGTTCAGCTTCGTAATAGTAATAATGAATATAGAATTTGATACATAAGTATCATTTCAGAAGTAAAATTCGAAGGAACCTTCAACAATCTCGTGCTTCATAGTTTCTATTCAAGTTTTTCTAGTTCTTTAATTACAGCTGAAAACTTCAGTACTTTATTCTCCAGGTTATGTTTCATAAGGTAAAAGAGGTTTGTCTGAAAGGGACTGGATGTGTTTGATACTAGCGAGACTGAAAAAGTTACGAAAATGAGAGAAAAAATTGCTAAATACTTATTATATTCCGTTTCATTCTTGTAGTTCCCAGAAGAAATACTCATATCACCAACTATAACTCCTAGAAAATCTGCAGGGCAAGCAGAAATTTTCTGGAAATGGAGAGATGCTTACATCTTAGAAGATGTCCTTAGAAAGAAAATCTTTTTGTTTTCCGTATCGTTTTCTTAGTTGTCAGCACGAAAGTAATATCTTTCTAGCCTTTTTTTCGTTTCATCGTAATTAGGCAAAGAGATATATCCTTTTGTCTACGCTCAAACGAAGACAACGTGATCATCCATAGAATTTTGCTTTATGTGGAATTTGGAACTATGAAATCAACAAACGGTGATTTTGGACGTCTTTGAGTTTGAGTGTGCTGCAGGAACTTAAACTTTTCGCAAATATTCACTATTCGTTGCATATGATTCGATTCCCGGTTTACACAAAGTATGGAAAGAGTGCATTAACATTGCACAAATACCGTACAACCATATGACGAAAACTGACCTAAAATTAGAAATATAAACTCAAATTTTAGGATACCACCTGTCTGAAATAAAGCAGCAAATGCATGAGAAACTTTTCTCAGATCGCAGTCAAGAACCTGGTTGCAGTTAGTGCAGTGTTTTATCATACAAAAAAGATATCACATAAGTACCGTAGTTCTCTAGCAAATTTTTTTCCTCTGGTCCTCCACAATTTGTCTATCCCCGTTTGAACTTTTGCCAATTTCCGTTACAATGTGTGTCATTTATATACTATGCGGTTTGCTTTTTAAATAAATGTTGTTACGCTCGTTATTACATGTATAATTTACGTTAGATTGATATGTTTGTATGGGGAAAGCCAGAATGCACTATCATAACGTATCGCTATCAGACGAATGAGAAAGGACACACGTCTACAAGAATAGTAATAATCCTCGTAAACACCTAGGTACATGAAGAACGAAGAGACCCAGACAAGAAAAGATTGAACCGTTTTTCCCTCATATTTTATCGTCTTCTCAATCTGAAAGACGACAGCTGTGTATTTATTAGCATTTTATAGGTGACCATAACGGCACGATTCCCACGAAAGACTTGTCTTCTTCCTCTTGTGACGTCATTCATCTTGATCATGTCAAGAAGGGTATATTCCCTACAAAAAAGAAAAAAGCAAATAGTGTATCCTTTTCAATGTGGGTGGGTAGATGTGGAGCATTCAAAATAATTATCAAGAGGTGGAACAAAGCAAAAATATATAAAAGCGTACTAGACAGCGAGGACAAAATGTTTAAGTTGAAAGAAAGAAGAGAAAGAGGATTAGTTCGAGATCATCATCGTGATCATTTCATGTCCA
>VICI01004996.1:0-10013 GCA_019593645.1 Akabosia matsudoensis
CATGGTGATGCAAGCATTTTTTTTCTGGGAATCATGAATATCCATACACCACGACTATTAAAAATTATCATATGAAGAACACCCAGTACCTGTTTCAGAAACAAAAATAGTTGCCTGTTCAATACTCTCGAACTATGATGTAAATATTATGAAGATATAGCTGAAAGAGCATTACTAATAGATAGCGTGAAGCATAACAAAATCCCCCATACAAATCAGGGAATAATATTGACGGATGTTGTTTAAAGCTAGTTTAGCTACTACCTTTTTATTTCACAATGCTTCATCACATAAAATTTTCTTTTCCAATAATCCTTTACCCATAACAGGTTGAAGGTTGCCGGCTTCAGCTCCTTCAGTTCTGCGAAAAATGTATGATGACGTGCGTCCCCTCATCAAGAAGCTATGTTTTTGTAAGATTTTCACAAGATGAATGGATTAAATACGCCATAATATTGAAAGCTAGCATATTCTT
The DNA here is from genome assembly GCA_019593645.1 of Akabosia matsudoensis. Taxonomy (NCBI): domain Eukaryota; kingdom Metazoa; phylum Arthropoda; class Collembola; order Entomobryomorpha; family Paronellidae; genus Akabosia; species Akabosia matsudoensis. The sequence continues at coordinate 476 of VICI01004996.1, forward strand.
AGTCTTCTCGAAAACAAGTTGATTCATTTCATACTTGTGTTGACGATTGGATCTTAAGATATAAGATTCATCTTCAAGTTCAGCTTCCAGTTTAGTTGGAGACAGCAATGCGTGACACCTACGCATCGTCCTTGTGCTCTTGAAATAACTTTAGTCATTCAAAATAAATTGTCCTACAAGACATACCTGACACAATCAAAGTGAAAAGATCTCAATTTTTATAGTGCCAAAATGGGAACAATCAAGTTCCTCAGCGTTTTAGTAATTTGTATAGTTTTAATAAATTTTTGTACTAGCTTTCCAAGTAAGAAAATATTTTTATGTTATGCAACTTTTACAGAAATGACATATATCTGACATGCTTTTTCTCGTGGTTTTCATATCAGGCAGAGATGACTCCGACGAAGATGACTTTTCTCAACAACAGCAGCAGCAAAACATAGATTCCGACTCTCTAGAAGAGCTTACTCAACGAATTAAGGGGAATCGCCGGAAGCCTCCAAAGTTACAAATGCCAATGCCGGAGAAGGATTCTGCTCCAAAGCCGTATGATCCTTGCATGGATCCCGTAAGTGAAGGCCCTTGCCGAGCTCACAAACCAAGGTATGTGTGAAAGTGTATTTTAGAAATGAAGAAAAGAGAAAATGTTGCATGCACAATGTCCCTAGTGAAAAGAAAAAAAAACTTTCTGTTTGTGTAGTAAGCTTTTTTTCCTGGTATAGTCAAATTAAACCCCTTTTGGCAGTTCAAACTTAGCCAGCCTTCTGACCAAATCTAACTTGATTTACTTTGAAATTGCAGATACTTTTTCAATCAAGCATCAGGCGACTGTGAGCGATTCATGTGGGGCGGTTGCGGAAAAAACGGAAACAATTTTAGAGAGCTTAGCGATTGCGAGAGAAGTTGTTCCAAACATCTCAACAAAGGAAAATTAGATGTACAAGAGAAGAAAGCAGATGAACCCAGTCGAGTCGGTAAGTCTCACGCAAAAGACGTAACGCCAGGCTCTGTTACCTTTTGTGTGCTCACGTGTCCACTTCAAACAAGCTTTTGGATGCTTTCGCGTGTCGTATGCCATTACATAAAGCAAATTCCTTCAGGGTCCACGTAAAATCTTGCAAAACTCGATATAATCCCGAGTCGTGTTTTCTTTTCTTTTTTTTATAGAAACTTGCGAAAAGCCCGCAGTTAACCCTGGACCGCAATGTACTGCGTATATTCCCCGATGGACTTACAATGCAACAGAGCAAGCTTGCCAGCAAGTCGTTTGGGGCGGGTGTGCCAAGACTGAAAACAATTTTGCCACGGAATCCCTCTGTCAAGCCACATGTGGGGAGTATCCCAAACTCAAAGGTTTATCTGGAACGGATGTACCCACAACGGAATCGACGGATCCCTCCCAGGAGCAAAACACCCCGGACGTTGGCCATGAATCAGGGCAGAGCATATGTGACCTTCCGTCCGACGCTGGAGTTTGTTACGCCATGTTCCAAAAATACCATTTCAACAAGCTCAACAATCGCTGCGAGCTTTTTGTATATGGTACGTGTCTGATTGATGAAAATAAAATGTTCAAATACATCATTCCCTTCCTTTTCCAAACACTTGAGAGAAAAAAAGATCTCTTAGCGTTCTCGTTAACCTTTTTTATACTATAACCTACCCGTTTTTTTGCCTCTTCAAAAGGTGGCTGCGGAGGTAACAAAAACCGTTTTGACACTGCTGAAGATTGTATACGGGCATGTGGCGGAGATAGTCCTTCAAATGGTAAGAAGAAAAAAAATGAACTTCACACGAGTGGCTGTTTTTTTTCTGTACCTTGAATATTTTATCAAATGCAAACTTTCCTGTGTGTTATACAACTTTTGACTATGTTTTCTGTCATGTTTGTCTAGATTTTAAGTGTAGTGACGTGGAATGTCCTTGGGCTTTGTACGAACACTATGCGAGCTTAGGGTGCTCGCCCATTTACGATGGAGAAGCTTGCTGTCCCACACGTTACGAATGTCGTAAGTCAAAAACTGTATATTTGTACTGGACGGGTTTATTTACTTATCAAGCGAGAAGGAGAGAGAGAGAGAGAGAAAGAGAGAAACAAGTATAAAAGCAAACAGTTTTGATAGGACTACTATTATGCGAGTGTCAGTCGAAGAGTCTGACGATGATATGATTATTATGGGGAATTTGCAAGGTTGTTTCTTCAGGACAGTCGACGGGCACATGTTTTCTCGTATCGCTAATCTTTTAAGCAACCAACTGCTGTAACTAGAGATTTTGTAAAGTACATAAGCATGTGTTATCTTTGTACTACGCAGCGGATGAGCAAGACGGTGTTCAGAATAATACGCTAGACTCGCGAAGTTTAACACTTGAGAAGGAACCGGAAAATGAAGGAATGACGACTGCCTCTCCTCATGTCACGATGGCCCAAAAATGCCGATACAAAGGAAAGACGTACGCTGTGGGAGAGATGGTTGATGAGGCGTCCGACACAGGAAATTGCCGAGCTGGATGTATGTGTGTCGACTCCAGATCTGAGCTTGGGCCAAATATCATTTGTGCTCAGATTGAGTGCCCAGAACACTTGGGGGGTAGACCACTTGGAAAGGAAGACTGTGTTGCATTGTATAAAAAAGGAAGCTGCTGTGCGTATGATTACTACTGTCCTGAAGGTGAGACAGCTAAACTCTTTCATACTCTGGGAGTGACCCAATTAAATGAACAAAAGAACCAAGCCATCAATCGATGCGTACCAGAACTGTTTTCTGAGAATATATGTATCCATATATCATTTATAGGAGATTTAACCATAGTAGACCCCAACCAGCAACAACCTTCTGCGGAGAAAGCACTCGCAAAATGCGAAGCAAACGGAGAAACGTATTACGAGGGACAACGAGTTTACCCAGACAAAATCCCCATGCGCTGTATGCCTTTGTGAAAGAAATCCATCGAATGGTAAGATATTGATAAAAAAATAGCAAATGTGTCACAGCTTGAAAGTGTTTTTTTGCTCTCGTTGATGATTGAAAGGGAATGGTATTCCAAACCGGATCTGGCTTTAGGAGAGTACTCAGTTCGGTGAATGTTTCATATGCTCTATGCTCTAGACGAGAATCCATGATGTTATCAAATCATCAGCTAGAATAACTTTCCCTGTTCTATTCATGCATGCATTCATCACATTTAAGCTTGGGAGGATGAGGAGGAGCTGTGTGTGTGTAAATGATTGTTTCTCTAATTTGATTATTCTCTCGAAAATGAACACAAACAGCTACTTCCCTAGAGGGTCAATTGTACTGTGAGAAAGTGGACTGCGGAATTGAGATTTACTACTCGCATCACCTCGCACGCGGTTGTGCTCCCGTGTACTTTGAGAAATCGGATGGGACCACCAGCTGCTGTCCTATTTCATGGCAGTGTCGTAAGTTCCCAGTGAAATATTTAATGAAAATGGCCAACAGGCTAAATATTATCATTTGCTATTGTGCCAAGCCACAGCTTCCCATTAAAACTGGAAATGAACGGAGGCGGACGCTGGAAGGCATTTAGAATAGTCTTAAAACTCATGGGTGTAATAAATCGTATGTAAATGTCACAACATTTGTTAATGTAGCTGAAGAGGAGCAAACTGATGAAGATAATGATAATGATGAAACGACCACACCTGGAAGCTCAGTTCCGGAACCGCCCAAGCCACCATCATCATCAGCCGACGGTCCATCTCCTCCTACTCCACCAAACAGTCAACTGGTGAGGAGTAAAGACGCTTGCGGAATGGAAAAGGTCGAAGGAAACTGCAAAGGGCATCGGCCTCGATTTTTCTTCAACGGAGTGACAGGAAAGTGCGAAAACTTCATGTACACCGGATGTGAGGGGAATTTGAACAATTTTGCATCGCTAGAGGATTGTCAGGAGCTGTGTGAGTCAAATGAGACAACATTAACGTCACCTCCAGGACCAGTTCCACCAAGTCCTCCTGCGAAAGGTGTAAAATCTCAGACAACGGGAGGGCTTTTGGGACGAAGTCGTCAGGGCGAGACCACCCCGAGTGAGCAACATGAGACAAAATCCATTTCATGTGAGTACATTTTATTTTTTATTAAATTTGTCCGAGCCAATGTTCTACTGAAACGCTAACAGCCAGCACACCTGTGATATATCTACGAGGCTTATCATATCGGTTATATATAATAACGCAAAAACACAATCTGTGACAGCATAAAAAAAAGTCGCAAAAATATTGTTTTTCAAGTAAACCTTTTTTTAAGTGTTTTATGGCTCCGCTCCACATGAATCACAGCTTTTCTGTCCACCAGAAAAAAAATTGAAATGAAATATTGACATTGCTTTTCTTGCTAACGTTGTCTAACATTACTCCATACCTGTGTCTCCCCGACAGTGCGAGAAGTTGACCCTTGCACAATGCAAAAGCGAGTGGGTCGCTGCAAAGGCTTTTTCCCGAGATTCTACTACTCTCCTGAAGAGAACGAGTGCAAGCTATTCATTTTCGGAGGATGTCATCCAAACGCAAACAACTTTTACACGAAGGAATCATGCGAGGCTACCTGCTTAAATAACATTCCCGTGGAAAACCTCCAGACCAATGTTCCAGCTCAATTGTCAATGATTTCTAGCTCAAGGAGGCTTAATACAGAGGAGGGTGACTCGAGCAGAGTTAATTTTGGCGATAACACAGAGCCTCGGCAACTCCAACCTTTAACACCGCCACGGTCTGCGAGCGCCAGTGAAGAGGAAAACAGCGAGTGCAAGTTGCCCCCAAGGACAGGTCGTTGTAAAGCTTTTGTTCGTCGATTTTATTACGACGCTGACAAGAAGTCATGCAGATCTTTCACGGTAAAATGATGATCATCATGACAAACCTAACTCATTCAGGAATAGCGTCAACTACGTAATAATAAAACTTAATTATTGCTTCGTTAGTATGGCGGCTGTGCTGGAAATGCAAACAACTTTAAAACTGTCGAAGATTGCAATACAAATTGTGTGCCGCAACTGAGCACTCGCAATAATCAAGCAGAGCCTCGACGAAGACTAGCATGGAGAATATCAACAGTTGATGGGGGCTCTGGGGGAAATTGGAGACTCATCAGTTGCACCTGCAGGCAGTCCAGCAAGTGAGTTTTTTTAATGATGTTGTTGTTGATGATGTTACCTTGATTTGCATGTTGAAAATCCAATTTAAAACAGTCTTTTGTTTTTATTCAGCAATTAAGTGTTATTCTAGCTGATTTATGTTTATTTTCATTCTTTATAGGTGCTACAAGTTCCCTCCCACGTACAACAACCTCGCCTCCTGCAAAATGTATGCTTCCTAAGTCATCCGGCTCTTGTCATAACTCAATCCGCTCCTTTTACTACGACGCAGAAACGAAATCCTGCAAGTTATTCTTTTACTCTGGATGTTTCGGGAATGCAAATCGGTTCAATAGCCGAGAGGAGTGTGAAAATGTGTGCAAAAAGCCTCTTGAGTCTGAAGGAAATCCTGCAACATCTACTAATCAACCGAACCAGCCTCCAGTTCATGAACTTGTAGACTCTTCAGAAACCCAGGCGGCCCAGAATCCTCAAAAAAGTTCAGAGAAAGGTAAGCCGGCCGAAATTGCTTTGCTTGCTTGGTATGCCTTTAAAAATGCCCAGACACAAGTGCTTCAGTCGGCAGCTCAAAGGCAAATATACAAAAAATAAACATGTTATATACGCTCAGTACACAATTTTTTTTTTTCGTTTTGCCAATAGAATTTTGCAAGCTGGATCCTGCCCCTGGGGACTGTGCAGAAAACCAACTTCGATTTTACTATGATCCTGTTGCCGAAACATGCTTGCCGTTTGTGTACTCAGGTTGTAAAGGCAACAAAAACAACTTCGTGACCGAAACGGAGTGCATGTCTTCGTGTGGAAGTAGTCCGACTCTGGAGCAGCTCGCAGACCAAATGGTTCTCTCATGTTCGTTTGGAAACAGCACTGTTCCTCTGGGTGGCACGGTCGGAGGGAAAGCAAACGATGAGACTGACTACTCCTCCGAAGAACCTCCGTGCGGACAACCAGTCTGTCAATGTATAACTCCTCCGGCAGTTACCTGTGTGCATAAAATGTGTCCAGAGCCAACGACAACAACGACTACTCCGGAACCCTTCAAAATATGTGCAACTCCAACGTGTCTACATTTCTGTCGAGAAACGATTGGGCTCGATGGATGTCCCACTTGTGACTGTGATTATAATAGAGAGACTCAAACAGAAGTATCTGTGAAGCGCGTGCCTGTCAAGTCAGTTAAAGGATAGACGTTTTTTTTTTGTATAGATTGTAAATATTTAAGCAAACATGACAAAACAAATACAATCCCATCTTGTAAAATATTACATGAATGTTTTCTCAGTAAATAAATCGATCCTTTTGAAACAGAAGTTCTTGTTATTTCCTCGTCATCGGAGATCATGCTGAAAACATTCAGCTCACTTTATCCCAGAACGATGTTTTCATGACTGGCTCATTTCAAAGTAAGTTGTGGGCGGGTGTGTCTACATTATCAATCCTAAATTCTTGAATCTAAATGCAGTCAGTTCAAAGCATCGATGTGATGTGATAAATGTTTCCACGCAAAAGTAATAATAAGGAAGATTAGATGTCCTTTTGGTTTCACAACTTGCATTCGAGTTTTGCATTCAAAATTTTTTGCAGGTTTGGTATTATCATTTCAACACTTCATTTATACGCTAATAATTCAAGCTATTTTTCGTCGTTAAATGCAAATCTATTAATGACAGTCATAGACATAAGCTCAAGAGCGGGTACTACAATTTTCTTCAAAGTAATTAACCAGAGTGGCATGCTCAGGGCAAAAAATGCTATACTATACCTCTTAAAGATTCTCCGTGAATGTCTTTGTTCCCAATTTCGAAACAATTTTCTTCCTTGAGCTTGTTGAGAGAGATTGTGACATTCTCCAACTTCGTCTGACTTCCAGTGCGTGTAGCGCCACTTATACTTCATACTTGATTACATAGAAAGGAGTAGAACTTAAAATATTGCAGTACAACTACCTACATGCAAAATGTCGATAAAATTTGAACAGCTCTTCAGGTAAGGCCTACTAAAGCTCCCTTAATGAACCCACTAAAGTCTAGAGCAAGCTGGCACTATCCGACTTTTCTTTAGCTTGAAAAGTTTCTTCATCTAAAGTTAAAAGTGAACAAAAGGATGAAGCTATGAAACTGATGTGACATTCATTTTATGCACATTCAAAGTAGATAAAGCTGATGGATGGTGCGTTCCAGTCTTTCATCCCAAGTTTGTTTTAACTTTCTCCCAAACCAGACGAGATCTGTGCCCAGTCATCAGTCTCGAAAAGCTAAAACTATGGCCCAAGAAACATTTCGAAAACCACCGAAAGCAATAAGGAAATGCTGCAAAGGAGTGAGGCTAAATGAAAATGATGACGTTGCAAACTGATGTGAAAGAAGATTAAAGATGGACTTTTGTTAAATGGCAGCTTGTGAATGAAAGTTTTAAACTTAATGAAAACATATTAGACAAAGAAATCCTTTTGTTTTTTTGGAGGTATTATTTTGTTTCATCGACGAGCCTGTTCGGAAACACATTCATTTTCTAGACGGAGGCATTGATGAAACCTTTGTCAGAAATACACAATGACAAATGTTGCAAGAGAGTGTCTACACAAATCGCGCATCCAGTTTATAGCAAAAATACCATTTTCAATGTGTTTAAATTACTATCTCGTTTCCATCCGTATTTCCTGCTTTCAAAGCGATTAAAAGTAGCGTCTCAGAATCTAAAGAAGCACAAGACCAAATTCTAGCGTTATCTTTATCTTGTACGTACTGCATTTCTACAGTCGGCAGTGGAATATGTTCTGAACATGAGACACCTACATACTTGCTTATTTCCATTTTTTTTTTTGAATTGCTGTAGGTAGTAGCTACAATGTTTTCACAAGATGTTTATCATAATCAAAATGCTGTCTTGCTGAAAGCCTGAAAGCATTATTACCTCAGCTCATAAGCATTTTTGTGGTTTTCTGCGTAGGCATTTAATGATGATAAAACGAGATGTCAAGCAAATAACAAACCAAAACTACCTCAATCTATTTCAACTACGCGTTTCACGCAGTGAAGCATATTTTTCTTTCAGTTTTAGACAAAACTTTAGAAGCATTCGGTGACAGGGTTGGATGAGAAGAAATTTCAAAGAGGAAATAAAAAATGATGCTTTGATCGTTTGATATGCATTTCATATGAATATGGAAACTAGCGGCTCATTCCTTCATACATGTTTGATTACTTTTTACTAACCAAACCAGGAGAATTTTATAAGTCGATTTCAAGAATTACTTTTCAGTCTTCGTTGTGTAAAATACAAATTACCGAAAAAAATCATAATTACAAGCATCCAATTATTTGGCTCAAAAAACTTGCTCCAATGAAAACACTAGTCGTGTATATATTCGCATAGTTGTGTCTTTTCTGAATTTCATAACAGGTCAATTATTGTGTTTACGTTTAGCATATGCATAGTATAGACAATTATCATCAAATTCACGCCCAAACTTTACAACAAGTGCGCTTATAATGCACTATAAGTAAGGTTTGGCCTTTCACCTTGTTGTTTCATCGACGTCTTTCTCACACGTTGAATGTTTTATGAAAGCCGGCTTAGCGTATGCGCAGCAAAGTTATGAAGTGTTTTTTTATACTTTTAGATTTTTAGAAACTTGTCAGGTAAACAAAACTTTGATCCTTCATTGCTGCGTCGTTTTGCATCCAAACTAAACCGAGTATCCATGTAGGTGACTCACCGGGAGTTAAACCACCTTTCTCATCATCATCACAGCATTTACAGTCACCGCTTAATAATGCAAAACATCAAATACCTAAACAATTTCCAGTTGAAACGAGTGACTCTTGTGAGTAAACAAAACTTATGCGCTGTAGTTGACAGCAGACACACTTCAAATTATCAAGAAAGAAATAGTCTCCCGCTAGTATGAAAAAGTTGAATGAATGCGTGTCTAAACATTCAGTCGTTGGGAACGTCAAGCTTCATAAATCAAATGCCTAATATTTTCAGTTGAGCTGTTTAGTCCCAAATCGTTTTTATTGCTACATCATCTGACCTATTATTAGACGTTCGTTGGTTCATTTGTCATGAAAGATTTTTTCCCGACCAACCAGTTAGCATTCTATTCCGTGGATGGAATTCTGTTCACGATGTGAACAGCTCTGTGGTGACATGAAGAGGCGGAAAATGCACAAAACTCAATTCTAATCATTCATTGCTATTCAGCACAAAACAGAATTTCCTCACGCGACTCGTATATATAAATAAACAAATCAATACAAAAAAAAACTGTATTTGAAACAGCGACTCACACTGTGTGGTAATCATTTTGTCCAAATGGGCCTGTAAACTTTCGCCTGTCGAAACTAATTCCTTTTCTATCCCATTTACATACGTCTCCCGATGAGACGATGAATAATGTGAAAATATGCTAATGCAG
>VICI01004997.1:0-10010 GCA_019593645.1 Akabosia matsudoensis
TTTATCATCAAAATCGCAATAGCACCTTTGTCTTTGCATAACGTTTTCCGTTACACCCGAGGATCCTGTTATACCTGATCAACCGCCTGGGAATTAGTAAAACCGCAGGACAAGACAGGAGGAAGGACCAGAAGCTTACAAACAGCAACAGTTTAGTAAGTAGCGAAAGCTACTTTATAAAATCGTCTTTGGTGTCTGTGCGTCCGTCGGTCCGTCTGTCCGTTATTATGAAATCTCAAGAACGCTGTAATGTATTGACATGAGATTTGGCACACTTGTTTGTCTGCTCGCGAATCTTGCGGAAACGCCTTTCGCTACTTTTGACAATCGTGCATGAGCGTTTTATTATCATTTTTCAATAGAATGAAGCCATCTTGTTTCTCTCATTCATTCCCTTTCATCGTAGCAATTTCGCGAGAAAAAAATCTTTAATCATGTCCATTCGTAACGTGTATAACAATGAAGGATTCTCGACAGAGCGGAAGATTCAAATGATGAAATAGATTGCTAATGTTTTGAAATATAATAATTTCCGGGGAAATGTGGCGGCGATGACTGTTTTATTTCCCAGTGTGTCTAACGCGAGCGACTCTCAAGTAGAGATGTTGAGAAGGCTGCGGTTCCATTAATTTAGGATGGATGAGTGCCGCAGAAAATACGGCTATGCTCGATGACTAACAAAAAAAATTGGAGTAAGAGACCCGACGTTGTCTAATTTTCTCCTTTTTGCCAAACAAACCGTCAACACATTAAAAGCTAAACAATTAGCATTGGGAACATGGGCGTCAGAAGACTGATGGGATATGTGTTTCGAATAAATAAATATGAAGAGCTTTTGGTTTGATAAAAGGCGAGCAGCTCTAGAGAGAGAGAGAGAGAGAGAGAGGTTGTCTTGTGTGATACAAAGATGCATTGACGAAAGGATGGAAGTAGTTGTGGCGGCAGAAGAGAAAAGTGAAAATAAGATGATGCACGTTATAAAGGAACAAGAGACAAAAGCACAAAGTGAAGGTCTTATAATCCCCCGGAGGTTTTTACTCGTTTCTCTAGTTGACGAGCAGCGTGCGGAAATGGTGTTTATGACGATGGCGGTCGTAACGAAGTGCGGATGGTGGTGCATCTGCAAAAAGGATTCATAATGACAATCATAAAAAAAGAACGACTCGCGGAAAATGTTATGCTGGATGTGTTGCTCCTGTAGACTCTGGTGAATAAAATATGGGCTATATGTACACACTTCTCCTGATTACACTCTTCATTTTGTATTCTTTTGGGTTCTTGCTTCAACTTATTACGAAGCGCCCAGAAAAAAAAGAAAGAGAATATGTGTTTGAGAAAGTTAAAAGGTATCTCTCGTTTCTATGCATGTATGAATGTGCAGTCAGGGGGCACTTTTTTTTGTTAAGCTCGGCGGTACCTTAATTATCAGCGATCGTCACGTTAATTCCCTGCCGGACACCATAAACTTTAACTAGTTTACTATTTTTCTGATCGGCGAAATGATCAAAGTAACTAAAAAATTATATTTTCAGTTTTTTGGTATTAAATTTGCAGATGCTCTACACAGAGTTTGCGTGCCTATGGCTAATAATTAAGGTACCGCCGAGCTTAACAAAATATGTGTCCACTGACTGCACATCCATACATTCATAGAAACGATATATACCTTTTAATTTTCTCGTACACATATGTTTGGAATTCTGCTCACACAAGTATTGCGTAGTGTTTTTTTTTTTCATAAATCTTAGCCCAAGCAAAGTTCACATACACGCATCGAAAAATAAAAGACATCGGTGAGTTCAAGTTAAATAAACAACTAATTGCTAATGAGTATTCCCAGCTGCAAATTAGCTGCTCCGCTGGGGAACCAAAATGGCAGCGTGGTTCGGAAAGGTTTCCCGCGAAATGAGCTCGCTTTTACTTTTCTTATTTTTAAATTAGGGCTGAATAATGTTCATCCCAAGGCTTAGTTTAAAAGTTTTTATTATGCCTTCCCTAAAATATGTGACTGTCCCATGGAAAAGGGGATATGTTGTATGAAGAAAGAAACACAAAAATCTGCTCGACATTCGTTTTTTATCTGACAAATTGCCAAAGCATAGATGTAAAAGTAGCGAGAAACTAATTTTGCTACTTTTACATTTGCCTTTTTGCATAATTGTCAGAGAAAAACGAATTTGGCTTCTCTTTTCTCCTTTCCCGTTTTTACACGAGGTCTCCCCTTTTCCTTGGGATACTCACAGATGTAAAGGAAATAATTGCTAGCGAGCATAGAGTGGATGCAAAAAAAAGAAAATCTGGGCTGTCAAACAGAAATTCAATGCAATTCATCATTTCCCTGATGAAACCATATTTATTTCGATCTTGAGAGACTCCCAAAAGTATAAATTGCATAACGCCATGGAAACCTTGTAAAAAATCTCGACACAATTTTGGAATGATGCAGGAAATTAAATCATTTCACATTTGTGTAAACAACAGCAAACCTGTGATAGTGAAGAAAAATGGTGTTGATAGTTAAATTAAAAATATTGATCGCTGATAAACAGCTATTTTTGGCTCTGCGTACAAAAGCAAAAACGATAATAAATTTTTGACAAGTAAAGCATGTGCGGATTTCATTTCCAAAAGCTACAGTAGAAGTTCAAGAAATTAAATAAGTGACCCATTGAAATTGTCATCAATTCATTTCTTAGGTGTTTTATCTTTATAAATACAAAAAGCGTCTGTAGGCAAGATGCCTTCATACAAAGAGTTTCAATTACGATTATCAATTCCGTCACATGCATTTGTATGTGGACCAAAAAATCATAAACATTTCCGAAAATATCACCAAAGCAGACATGGCAGCGGGTAAAACTACGGTCTGGTCATAAACGTCTGAAAATCGGTATTAAACGGTCTGGTTAAAAACAATTCAGACGGTCATATGGGTTTAAACGGTCGAAAAAAAAGAAAAAAAATTGTTTGTCAAAGAAAACAGTTACAGGCGTCTAAATTTCCCTTTCAAAAATAATCTGACCGAAGTAGCTAAGCTTCTTTTGGAATTATATTACAGCAGAATAGAATGTTTTAGAATGAAATGCACGACTGAAGCGCCATTTCTCATTCAGAATCGAAAACCCCCGTTTTTACTTATTTTCCCCATTGTTAACAGTTTTAAACCGAATAACCCGTCTTTACCAATTTCGGCCATTCCTTAACGTTTTAAACCGAAAAACCGTTTTTACCCATTTTGACCATTTTTAACCGTTTTAAAATACATAACCTATTAATTTGGTCTATTTTTATTTAAAAAAACTGCGATTTTAGCCATCTCTGCACCAAACCAAATCATGTGAATGGCCTTGTGCAAAAAAAATCTCAAAAGACAGTTTTCGTCGACCTGTTCTACTCCGGGGAATGAAAATGCTAGAAAAATTCATGAACATCGCAAACATGAACTAAATACATAAGTTGTGTTTCACAGTTGGAACAGATACCCATGTTTTTTTGCTACGACGTGTAGAAAGCACATTCACAGATGAATCAGTACATGTTTTATAGATTCTATTAAAAAAGTAAGCTGTTATTGATTGTTAGCATTCTTATTCTTTTATTTTTTTGTAAAAAGTAGATCGATGTTACCAGAAAGAATGACAATAAGAGCTACTGAGGTACTCGTACGGGTGCCGGTATGCGGGTCTAGCGATCTATTAAAAGATACTTATTTCATTGTTACAGCGAACGACTTGCATCAATCCCATGTTCAAACTCATTTCCATCGAGAAAAAGAACTTTCTCTCTTTTTTCCAGGGAAAAAAGAAATTATTTGCCGTTTTTTTTGAATGAGATGGTATTTTGCAAGGTATCTTTGCGAATAAAAATGATTTTGCACATTGAACAACACACTTGTCATGATAGTCTCCTTCAAAATTGCCTGCTGTTGCTTTCTCCTCATATTTGCACACAATATTGACAAGCGTACGTTTTCCGTTTAAAAAACTGCTTCAGGATACAAATATATATTTTCTTGGAATGAAAACCTCTCGTTGATTTTTTTCTTCTTTTTTTTCATTTTCTCTATTGCAATACTTTTGTTTTTTTCAGGGAATTTCTCAATCGGTCCATAAGTCCCAAACACGCACATAAACCGACATCTTTTAAACAATCAAAAACCACAAAAAAAATAGGAAATGAATAGCCCACCCACTTGTTTTTGCAAGAGCCCTTCATCGTGTGAGAAGAAACATTTTTAGTGACAAAATCCACTCATGATTTTGTCTACACGGCATACACGTCACGAACGTTAATCCTTTGCAAAAAGAAATAGTAAAAAGTTTTTCCTACTTTTGATTACCTCATTTTGGCGCCCAATTGACGTAGTCAGTTTCCATTGGATTTTCTAAGTGGGGTCAATAGGTGTCATCTTTTGTGACCATTTTCCTCACACAATCAACACTCCCTTTGAAGCAACTCCCCAAACGAGTAAATAAAGGCGTGGGATTTTCAGGGATTAACTCTCCGGAAATAAAGATATCGTTAAAAAAAGTACAGAAACGAGTAAATAAAGGCGTGGGATTTTCAGGGATTAACTCTCCGGAAATAAAGATATCGTTAAAAAAAGTGCAATGCTAAGACGCGAGTCAATATGAAACTCGCCGCGAGATAACGGCTAGAGAGCTTATTAAAAGGAGATACATCTTGATAGGGGCAACTTGAGAAAGCTCTCTCGAGGAGTCACATCACGCTATATTTTGTTTTTGTGGTTAGGACTGAGCTCTTTTTTTATGTCTTTATCAGAAAAGCAAATAAAGGGCTTGGTGGGAATACTAGCGTGTGAATTTAATTGCGAATAAAATATGGAAATATGGATGGATAAGGTGTTGCCCCGATACAATCTCTCGATGAACAGCCAGCCCGGGTTTGGTTTTGTGTTTATGTGGGCGCGAACCGAATGCATATCAGAAAGCAATTCTGCTCAAAACCAGAAAGACAATTTGGGGAATGATGATGAATGTGATAAACGACGTGGGGACCTGGTCATTTTATTGAATATATGGATCTTTACGAGCTTTTTGTTTTTTAGCGCGAGTCATTTGGAGACCCATCTCGGTTTTTGTTTCACAGATTCCTCGGGGAAAGCACCAGCTCACAATCAGTTCATGAATCATTAAAGGGAAATCGTTCATAAAAAACGGGCAATAATGAAACAATATGGATAGAAAATAGACCTCCTCGTTTTGTTGGAGGATACTAAACGCATGTTCATATTTCACCAGTTTACCAAAAAAAGTAACAAGTTTTCGGCAGACATTTGTGACTGTCCCTAGGAAAAGGGGATATGTCGCATAAAATAAGAAACGAGAAAATCCACTCTGCATTCGTTTTTATCTGACAAATATGCCAAAACGGAAATGAAAAAGTAGCGAGAATTTAATGTTGCTACTTTTGCATTTCCGTTTCGGAATAGTTTTCAGATAAAAACGAATGCAAACCATTGGTTTCCTGATTCTTATTTTATACGACATATCCCCTTTTCTTACGGAGAGTCACATTTTAAAGAAAAAAAGTCATTTTCCGTTGAAAAAAAAATAAACTAGACTTGCCTCTTTTGCTGCTAGGTATAAAAATACGTCGTTTCGTAGTTCCGTACACTAAATTGTCTGTTTAATTATAAAGTTATGTTCACAAAAAAACAACCAAAAAATTATTACATGCTTATCAGCAAAGAAAAAGGCTTATCGATAAAGTAGTATGTTCATTTGAAGTAATATCTGGCGGCAGTAGCAATTTGATTCAAAAACATTACCAATTAAAAAACAAGGAAAAGGCTTATCGAGAAAGTAGTACGTTCATTTGAAGTAATAGCTGGCGGCAGTAGCAATTAGATTCAAAAACATTACCAATTAAAAAAACAACTTGATATATTTTTTTCGTAGTTTCACGCGGGAAAAGCCCATCCAAATTCAAACTGGGCAGACAAAAACTTTTTGTTTGGTCACTACTACAAAAAAAACTTTCTTTTCTTTTGGCTCCCTCCCGCCTGGCCAACGCCATTATTGTCATTACTGTTCTTGTTAGACGTAAGATAGAGAAAAAAAGAAAGTTGGTGGAGTGCAACTAGAGGAGAAATTTGCATTGAGAAATACTACTTTTTCCTCCATTCCTCCAAGATAATAACAAGTTTTGTTTGTCTCTCTGGGAGGGTCATAGGTGTACGTACATAAATTCCCTCGCTAGAGAAGAAAAGGAAAAAAACAAAAGAAAATTACAGCAATAAAATGATATTGTTGACTGCACTCATCTTGTCGGGGAGAGAAACTAGATCTGTTTTATGTAGCGTGGAATTGGACCAGAAATAATAAGACTTTTGGGTACACAACCAAGACTGCTAATCTGCATTATAAAAAAAAGCACAAAAATGGCGACGGAAATGAGACACAAGACGGAATTGAAATTGAGGATTTTTATTTTTTGCGTAATGGCTCCAATGACTGCCGATAACTTATTTAAATTACAAAAGTACGTGAGATAATCACAGGAAAGAGGGTTGTTTACTATCTCCGCCAAATCTCTTTGAGCTCGTGGTAGTTGGCATTGTGGGGTGTTCACAAGGAGCCCCTGCTGAGTCTACAGCTAGTATTGAATCCCACTCGTGAGCAGCCCTTATGGGTATATTCATAAGAGGAATTCAATTCAAACATGACTTTGAGCTGGAGAGTCAGCTATGGTTTCTTGTAAACACCCCCACAACGCCTACTACGACAATCTCAAAGAGATTTGGCTGAAATATTAGTGTTTCCAACGAATTTACTAGTTCGGCGTCATATCCTTAGCTGCAAGTCGTGCACATCTATTTTTAATCCGCCTTTTTAGCGGATTCATACCTGGAGGAACTTGTTATATTTTTATGTAATTCGCGAAACGTCAATTGTTTTCGCGTTGTTCTCTTTGTTCGTCTTCACAGGTTGCATTTAATGAATATTTTTCAGACGAAAATCCATAAGGAATAGCCTAGATCGTGCCAAACTGGTCTGGTACCTTGCTGCCTACACGTAGCATGTGAGCTACAAATTTTCTCTTTTTTTACGTAGGCAGCGCTGTTCTGTTACTGTTAGAATGATTTGATGACGTTGATGAGAGCTGAGTAAGACAAAAGGAAAATAGTGAAAGCAACGTATCCTTTTTTTCTATGACGGCTAGAAATATTACAAAAAAAACTTGTGTGAGTTTCTGATCATTTTTATTTCTTCTTCCTCTGTTTACCTCCTGCTTTCCCTAGATTGTGATCGGCGTACACATTTCCGTTTCAACTTTCCCCACAAAGAAAGAGTGTTGGGTGAAGACGCGTGGCAGTGTGGTCAAAGGGCATTTTTGCATTTCTTCATTTGGCGTTGTCTCTCAGCGGAGGAATGAAAGCTTGCGGGAAGAAAAAGAAAGTTTGCGAGTGAAAACAACAGGGCAAAGATGAAAGAAAGAAAGTCTCACACTGATACTGATACTTGTTCAGCTGCTTTCTTGGGATTTGCATTTTATGATGCTTCACAAGGAAACAAGGGTCAGGAGTAATTTCCTTCGTGAAAAATAAAGAAAAAAGAGAAAGTATACAAGGCCAAAACAATAAAAGTAAATAAAATTGTAGCTAGTATTTTTTATATACACACTAAACATGTATTTATGGGGGAATTAGTCTGGAAAAAACAAAGATCGGAACAAGATGCACACAATTCTTTATTCTTGTGCCAATGGTCCTTTCTATTTTGACACCGGATCTGAGCAAAAGTAGCGCCCAAAAACACACACCCGTTTCCATAAAAGAAAGCCTCTTGTCGACACAACTAAAATATATTTAAAAAAGTATCTTGCATAACAGATATCACTTTAGAAAACTACTGTCCCCAGAATTCTAACTTTAAACCCAAGATGTCAGTCCGATTGGTGTACTTGGTCTACTTGTTTTTTTTTCCACTTCATAAACAGTACAAAGAAGGAAAAAAATGCAAGAGCTGTCTTTTTTGAGAAAAAAATTGTTCAGATGGTGTCTTCACCAATCGAACTGACGTCATAGGTTAAAAGTTATACTTCCGGGGACAATACGTGAAAAGGACTCTGTAAACACAGAAGTTGCCCTTTTTTACTGCTGATAGGCATGAATACAATTTTTTTCAACGATTCATTTTATTCTTATTCAACATTTGAGAGATCCTTTTGTAAAAAACCTGAATCGCAGCTTTTTATAGCTGACTTTGATACTTTTTTCTTTGCATTAATCGATTGATGCTTAGTAATAAAATTTACAAAAGTAATAATCAAAAATCGCTATTTCAAAAGTTCAAACGATGATTACTAACTCAAAAATTCCCGGGAAAGACCTTTCATTATTTGAAAAAATAAATAAATTGAAAAAAAAATTCTATGATAAAATTTCTAACATGTTATGCAAGAAATCAAAATGACTTCAAAAAGAAAAGTCGTGAAAATTGTTCAGCTCTAACTGAGGCCTTCATTTTACCAAGTTCTTTTTTAATATCAACTTTCACCGGAAACCTTCCGCGTTTTCCGTTTTTTTTTTGCAATAAGCTTTAGAGAAAGCAAAATTAAAGATGATTACCTGAATTTTTTCCCGATGAATTCGTTTTGGAATAAACTACTCCTCTGCATCTCATGAACAGATTGAATACAAACATGCGAGTCAATTGGACGCTGCTTTCTCTTTTTTTTCTTTCTGCTTGAACTCGTTAGCGTCTAGGTTTTCTCCGAAATCGAAGAAATGAGAAAAAAGAGGCTAATCATTTTTGTTTGCTGTTGTGATACTCATGATATTTCTTCTGCTCGCTTTCTTATTTACCCAACTGTTCTGATGAACTTATTTATCTTTTCTAATTTCCTTTCTCGAGTTAGCTTGTTGTGTGTGATATGTAAACAAGACGCGACGAAAAGAGCCAAAAAGAGAACAAAACAGAAAATTTTTCCCTGTGATTGCTCAAGCCCAGCTTCCTTCAAGAGAAAAGCGAAGCTGCGAAATTATGTGTGGTGGAGTGGCTCACACACGGCACAACAGAGGCTGGGGTAATCTAGCGAATCAACATATTGTTGGGCTTCGTACAGAATCACTGCAGGGCTGTCCGTCCGACCAGTCCGATTTCCGCCCAGGCTGTTTTTCCCGATAGATTTATAAAATTTAATGGAGATGACGCCAGCGAAAGTTGTCATTTTCCCTAATGAATTTAAAATCTTGGCGGAAAATACCTCCTGCAACTTGTATACATCCGTTTTGTTCGTTTTCGGAGAAAATGTTTGTCGGAGTTGCAAGCCACTGTGGGTTTTCATTTTGTATCAGCTTTCACTGAGCTGTCAGCATTCAAAGCAAGTCGAGTCATTCAACTCTTTTCACTCCAACTGCTCAGCTATGATACCTTTTTGATTAGCTTCAAATGAGTTCGGTGAAATTTTATTTCAATCAAAACCGCTTTAACGCCAAATCATGGATAAACAGCAGCAGCAGCAGTGCAGAGAATTTGTTTGTTTTCTCATTAAATTATCGGTGAAAGTTGTGAAACTTGGTATTTTTTGTATTCCTGTTGGATGACAAAACTCAAGCAGAGCTCTTTGTTCACCGCTCAAGTAGGAGAAAGTAAAAAGAAAGTTTTGTGGTGGAAATGACGATGATGATCAGCCAACTATAGTTCCGCTCCGAATGAAACTGACACGGGAATGGATGTAATAACACTGATTCTGAATAGATTTCTCCATCCAAGTGAAAGAAGAGACAGCGACAGGTTTACAGAAAACGGCATGGAGTCATGCAATTTGATTTTTTCCCGAGATATTCTCTTCGGACATTTATCATTTTAACCAGAGTCATCCTTAAAAACAGCGAAAATGAATCTTGTCATGACATCCTTTTCTCCTTTCACGGGAAAAGCTCTGTTTCGTGATCTTTTCAAGATGAAATAAGAGAAGAAGGAGTGTATTAGTACAAAAAATTGTCGGGTTACACCACTCTAGCTTTTATTTCTGTTGATGAT
>VICI01004998.1:0-10010 GCA_019593645.1 Akabosia matsudoensis
TTCGCTCCATCAAGTTAACTCAAAATCATTAAAATAGAAAGTTTGCCTTTGCCCCGGCGCCTAGTTTTGACCGATTTGGAAGAAAATCTACAAGGGAGTTTATAGAAGCTAAAAGAACGCTCTCTTTTTTTAGATTATTCAATGCAATATCTGAAGTGAGCGCGGCAACTGAATCCAATTGTCTTGTCATAGTTAGGTAGCTTTTTGTAATTAATTTTTTGATTTGCATTCAGCTATGTACGTCATTATAGCTCTGGTAAAACAGCTCGTATTTCTTTAATTTCTTTTGTAAAATAGAAAGCGCGGAAACATGTCAAAGCCATAAATAATTGTGTTCTCAGTTTTGAGTTTTGACAATGTTTTAATATTTTGACGAGGATTCCTTCAAAGAATGACAGAATAGCTATTCAACTGTATATCCAGCTCAGAGTTTTCTTCAACGACTGCGACTTTGTGATAAGAAATATAATTTTTCTTGTGTTATTGTGCCTTCAAGTGATGCTAACTAGCGCTTGGTGGTTGTCATTTGAAGGATGGGGCATTCTGCCAATATACATATCAATCATGGCGTACTTCATTGCATTCGCAGCTACTCTTTTAATGTTTTTCTTCTTACCCCTTGGAGTGGATCTCACCAGCCGGAGTAAATCCTTCGTTTGGAGGAAAGCTATGGAGAATCATAGTTTCAATCAGCACAATCCTAAGTATTTTTGGTTCTTGAGGTGGTTCTTGCAGCGAATGCTGCCCATACGTTTTGGACATCAGTTCGTCCTCAGCAAGGACATGCCCCTGAGCTACTTCCAGGTGTTGATGATCAACACGACCAATTCCGTTTTATTAGTTGATCCATAAAAATGCATTAAAGTTATGCATTGTGACTACTTCTGTTGTTTCTGAAAGATTTTATGTAGAGGTTGTCCTATGATTATCGACGGTTTCAAATCTGGACAGTAATATAGCCTTCTACGTAACAACACAATATTCGAATTTCGCTAAGACAAATAACTCTGACATATATACCAAAGCGCAAATAAAAACGTAGCAAAATTTGTTTCTCGCTACATTTACATTAAGACTTTGGCATATTCGTCAGATAAAAACGAATGTCGAGTCGATTTCCTTGTTTCGTTTTTATGACACATCCCCTTTTCCTAGGGAAAGTCACAATTGTACAGGTGACAGGCAAAAGTGGTAATAAGTTCATATATTGGTAAGTTGATACATAATAGGATGACTGATCATGCACTGATAATCTTGGTGCTGAAGACTGGTATCACTTATCAGCGCTTTTAATAAACAAGAAAATACTACAAAATGTTGTACTGTTTAGCTTGTTAAAACGCGGTAAATATTCTTAAAAAAAGATTTTTACAAAAAGTATTTAAGCAATTGAACGTTCTTGACTATCTAACATTAATCCTTCGTAACCGGAAATTTCACTTTGTCCGAGCCATACTTTAGAAGTAGAAAATTAGACCCCAAAAATTACCTAAAAAAAACCGGTTACAAAACGTAATTCAGTCCAAATTTGAACCATCTTCATATCGCTGAAATTTGTCATTTGTATAAATGACAGGAAAACCTTGAAATATTGTGCATTGTATTATGCATGCAGAAAAGCTCAACTACGATCAGCAAGTGATGACATGGATGAGTTTGTCTGTCCATCTTGTCTGTGGATGTTCTACAGGCATCGTACTTTCACCGATTTGAACAAAACTAGTATTGAAGTCAAATCTCTTTGAGCGGGGTATATACGTCACTGGCAAAAGCCCTTTTTCTTTCATGAAGGCCGGGGTAAAGGGAAAGTTTTCTTCTTCGCGCCGATAGTGAAGGGTCGCGGTCGGGGTCAACTTCTATTTTTTCCATGGGTAGGAGAAGTAGCAAATCGTTGGAAAACTATGAGCTAGAGAATTTTAATGCAATCTTTTTCAATGTTTCTTGTTATTTATATATTTCTTTCAAATTTTTAAAGGCTATCTTCTCTGAAGTGATTAGCTACGTCATTAAATCTGTGGCTTAACAGCCTTTATTTTTATATTTTCTTTTGAAACATTAAGAGGAAGGTATAATATGACGAAACCACGAATAATTGTGCTCGAAAGTTTAAAACAAGGAATTGTTTTTTTTAATGGTTCGTTTTAATGAACTTGAAAGGAGGTTAAATCACAAAGCAATTCGTAGTCTACATCATGTGACCATAGAGACCCATCGAATCCAATTGTTTTATACTTCCACGTCCTGGCGCTTGCTTCCAAGCCACAACCATTTTTCTGCAATGAGAAAATCAAGAAGTTCATCCTTTTCTGGATCTGCCAACTTGGATTGTCTTGTTCGCGGGAACTACGTCGCCACCCCGTTGGTCGCATATGCATACAGCTTGCATCACCGATTCTTTAGCTTTCTCTACCCATATCCGGCGGAATTTATCATCGAAAACGGCATAATTTCTTGGCAAACAGATACAATATTAAAATTCAAATACGTTCCATTCCTACTCGCTGAAGTTCTTATTACCACGCTCATTGGATTCGGGTCTTGTGCCTTCCTTCTCCTCTACAAGCTGGTCCGACCTAATGACAACCTTGGAGTGCTGCCAACCGTGATCGCCATCTTTTTAGGATGCTGCTCCTTCCTGGAATGGAGCTCGTACATTCTTTGCATCTGCGGTTCGGATCTGGAGCAACTGGTCAATCAAATTTTCCACATTGAACGTACTTGTAAGTGATTAAACACAAACTCCGTTAAAAGTTTCATGCTTAAATTTCTCTTGATTTAACAGATTATAGTATCCCAAGGAACCGGAAATTTGATTTTCTAGGAGCCGTTCTAGTGCTAGGTAACTTTACAGTTATCGGAACCGTCCCTTTTTTACCAACCGTTGCTATATTGGCGGAACTAGACCCGTTTTACCACATTTTCGAGCTGATTCTGCCCTCCCCCTATGAGCGTAGTTTGGGGTTCATCGTCTTTACTCCACTTGTTCGCTTATTTCTTGGAGCCGTGTGCGTCTACGAATTCACCCGGTTCGCGTACATTTTGTGGATGACTCTCTTGGCAGTTTTTTTCACAACCCGACAGTGTTTTAATACTTTGACGAGGATTCACCCAAAGAATGACAGTATAGCTATTCAGCTGTATATCCAGCTCAGAGTTTTCTTCAAAGACTGTGACTTTGTGATAAGAAACATAATCTTTCTTCTGTTGTCGTGTCTTCAAGTGATGCTTACCAGTGCATGGTGGTTGGCGTTCAAAGGATGGGGCATTATGCCCGTTTACATTTCAGGCACTTGTTGCTTTGTTACGTTTGCGGGTACTGTTTTATTGGTTTTCTTTCTACCAGTTGCAGTGGATCTCAGCAGCCGTAGTAAATCCTTCGTTTGGAGGAAATCTATGGAAAATCATAGCTTCAATCGGCACAATCCAAAGTATTTTTGGTTTTTGAGGTGGTCCTCGCAGCGAATACTGTCTATTCGTTTTGGACATCAGTTCATCCTCAGCAAAGACACGCCCCTGAACTACTTACAGGTTTTGATGACCAGCATAACCAATTCAATGCTATTAGTTGATCCGTAAAATACGCAGGTGTAGTGCAATGTAGGGCAATGCAGTTGAAATTTAGTGTCGCTAGGGTACGGTACAATAACCAGATTAATATTTTTTATCATGTATCATAATTATTTGATCGCTTCCTGTTCATGATATTAAGCAGGGTTAGATGTCGTTTTGCATTCAAGTTTTGCATCCAAAAAATTTTGAATGCAAAAATGACCGCAAAAGTCCAACGCATTGCATCCCCACAAGCCTTTCCGAATGCAATGTTTTCATTCAGAGCCTCCATATTGCCCCTATTTGGGCTTGGCGGTACACAAATTCAGATGATGACACTCGACTGGCTCAAAGTACCCCAATCATGAATGCAAATTTTTGTATTACAATCTAACACGACTCTAAAATTTGTGTTCACAATGCAGTGCAGGGTGAATGCAAAATTGAAATGTGTTTGGCAATACAAAACAATCTAACCCTCTCTATTATAATGATATTATTTATATTCTCCTTACATATTGACATAAGCTAAGGAAAAACTTTTTTCGAAAGACAAGTAAATTATCTTTTTAGTTTGGTGTATCAACCATGAAATCGAAAAAACGGTTTGACTTGCAGTATAAATAGGAATCAATCTTTATTTGAAAGTTTTCACAAAAATTCCGGCATGCATAGATCTTCGTAAATTTTAAGAGATTTTCGTCGTTTTAAATTAAGCAATTCTTTGATGGACAAGTACCAGCGAACCCTAACCGTGGCAGCAAACGACAGGTGACACAAACACAAAAAACATAAATTTATGAAAGCATCATAGTTTGTATAATATGAAGATCGATGAAGGAAGAGAAAAAAAAATTGTTAAGTAACAGATATATGTATAACCAACCATACGACTAAGCTGAACACAAAAATCTGAAAAGTAAATGGAAGGGAAAAAGCCTTAAAAACCGCACGAAGAAAAGATTCACTGACTAATTCGCATGAAAAAGTTTTTCGCGAGAGCTTTCCACTGATATATCACTTCCGTCTGAACCCATTGACAATGAACAAGAAAGTCAACTCTCGACCAATCAAGCGAAAATGCAGCTGAAGTCTTCCCATAGACCTATACTATCGCTCCATCAAGTCAAATTCGTCAAATCGTGTTCTTTCCAGTGACCTGTAGCATGTTGCCATGCCTGTAGTTTTAGGTTTCTTGCTTGGGCTGAGACACGGGAAGCAGGTCATCATCAGAAAAGTTCAATTTGAATTTTTTCAATTAAATTTTTTAAGTAAGGTGTACTAATTATTCGGATTTTCGAGGAACTGGGACCGATGGTCTCTATACTATTTTATATAAAATCGGAGTACTGTAAAAAGGAGTAGCCCGAAACCCCATTACAAAATTTCAATCCTTTTCATAACCTAACGAATATTAATGAAATGAGAATATTATGAGCATTATAGGCATGTCTTACTTAAATACAATGCAACTGAACTATGTATATTCTGCGTTATGACATTGACGAGTTTTTCCGTCTATCCCTGGATGTTCTACAGGCCACGGTCTTTGACTGATTTGAACTAATTTTGGTTCAAGAACCCAAGTGATTTTCCGAACAACCGATTAAACCTTTGCGCGGGGGTCAAAGGTCAACTCTTTTCTTTGGGGCGATTGTATTATAAAAACTTGGTGGAACGGTGCACTAGTTCTTCGGAAAGACTCCATTTCGTTTTTGAGCTATATTGGTCGAGAGTTATATTTTTTGGAGAGTGATATAAACATCATTGGAAAGTTCTGAACTATGGCATGTCTGATGAAAATAATGAGCTATTTCAAATTCTACACTCGGAATTCCTCGTCTAGAATTTCAAATAGCTCATCACTTTTTTGTGTTTGTGATGTATGATGTTCGCAAAATCAGACTATAAAATACGACTATATTCTTTTTTTCATAATCATTTATTATACCAATTTTTGCATTAAATCCATAAATCATGAATAAGATTGGTGTTTACCATAAGCCAGCACATTTTAACTCTTCTGTTAAAAGATTTGCAAACTCAATTGCCTCTACATAAGTCATCCATCCCATATCTCCTTTATAAATAGATCCATCATAAAGTAGTTTGAAGCTGTGCTTTTTCAGGAAAAAACGCCAAAATAAACCATATTTATTTTGATATGGACGAATAAAAAGATTTCCACTTTGAATGGTTTTTTCGTGATTCCAAAATGCAACAGTATCTTGTTCTTCATCATTTTCTACTCCGGTCATGCACCAATTATTGCCATAACCCTTGGTCGATGAGTTATGTCTAACTTCTTTAAATTGTGCTTTCATTTTTTCTACAATGTTACGCATGTCAGAAACGCTAAAAAAAAATTTGTAAACCCGTTGAGATATCCCATCATGCCATTGAATATGCACAATTCCGTTTTTTATGTGGAATAAATAGTTGAGCCCAAATGGTTGATCATCACATCTGCTCCAAACAAGAAGTTTTTCGTCTACCTATATAAAAAAAATACAATATAAGCAAAAAATCCAACGAGATGCGTAGACATAATTGAACTGCGAATGCAATTGAATACTTATTCACTACAAAATGAAATAAAAATGAAAGTATGAAATGAAATGAGCAATAAATAAAACTCCGGAAAATATGAAATAGGAATTGCAATTATTATTTATTTGGTAAATTATTATATTTCTTCACTTGCAGATTTACTTTTTTCGCTCTTTGTTACATTTTTAAATGCTAAATTGTTCCGCTTTTGGGTTTTAAATTTTTGCTTGTTCAACCATTGTTGATTTCTTTTTGCTTTTAAAATCCTTCGACTACAATCGTTTAAAACATCTGTCACACATTTTAGTTGCTTTTTGTTTAGTCGGATTGATTTAACATCGTCAGTATTGTCTTCAGAAATCCAACATGCTAGGATGGAATTATGTGATGTTAAGGAAGAGTCCATTTGATATAGTACATTTACTTTTCCATTTTCACCGTTGCTATTAATTTCGCCTGTGATTTCATCTATTGAATTATTCAAACAAACAAAAAATGCGTTTTAGAGACTTGTCACTTATTATAGTTTAGATTACAACTATTTACCTTTATCAAATGAACCACTTAATAGCTCTTTGGCTTTTAAATCAACTGCTGCTTGAGCCATGATGGTTACAAGTGAGCTTCAACTTTTCAACTGAACATTTTTTCAAAGAATCATTGATATAAATTTAATCCAGCATATCGTCTCTGCTCAAAGCTTCGAATTTATTGGGACTTAGTTGAATACTTCTTATGGTTTCATTCAATTCGCTATTGCCATAACTACGTCGGTCCATCCTTTCTGGTGTAGTAGGAGTTATAGCATTGTAAAGTTGACTTGTGGTTCCAAAAGAATGACGACCTTTTGGTGGTTGCAAATACACTGAGTATCTTTTTTTGGCAATATCTCTGACAATGCGCTCAGCACCGAATCTTATTCTGTGCATAGCCTTCCACCACTTTGAAATGTACTTAGGCTCGTCATAATTTTTTCGGTTTGTAAAAAAATAAGCAAGATCAGTACTTAAATCTCCATCAACCGGTTGCTTCCCAAAAAATAATTTTCCACTTCGATCGTAGTTAATGACTTCAGGATGTTTCATTATTTTAAGCATAAGGTCAACCGCTGAGGGATAACCAATCTTTGTTAAAGGTCCTATTTGAGCTCCTTCAACAACAAACTTATGTATGTCATCATCTTCGTTTCTTTTGTCATATCGTCGTTTGACTACAATTTCTGTTGTTGGTGGAGTTTTATGCGGAACAGGTGGCTTTCCAGTTACCGGTGTAACCACAAAATTGGATTGATCAGTTTCTGTATTATTTGTTTGATGAGTTTCTAATGTTGTATCGCTTTCTTTTTCATTTGAAGGAGATTGGCTATTAGGATCATTTTTCAAATGTTTTGAAACTGGAATATCTTCATCAGTACGTTCTAAATACCGCTTCCTTTGAACAATCATGTTTAGTTTTATGTCTGCTGGAATCTTTGGATTGTTGAGTATGTTCTGCTCGCTGCCGTTTTCCTCGTTTTGAACTTTCCATTTTAAAAAATGGTTGTACTCATCAATTGGAATAAGTTTAAATTGTTTAGACATATTTTCCAACAACCTCAGCAGCGATTGCTGCTAAAATTGGAGCTAATAAAGTTGAAAGAAATCCTCCTTTCTGCAACAGCTTTTTTTTTTTACCTTGCGCTAGTTTTGGCTTTGCAAGTAATCTTATAATATCACGATATTCTTTTAACTTTGTTTTAGACTTCGCACTGTGTAAAATATTACCTTTAACAGTATTTAATGCTATCTCACTTATTGAATTAATTTGATCAGGAGTTGCACTATTAATTAGTTTAACTAGTTTTGGGCAAACTTTTTTTGTTTTCGATAATTTGCTAATATTCTTTATAAAGGAATGATTTCTAAGTGTACACTTGCTATATTTTGCCATTGTCTGGGGTAAATACAGTTAAATATTCGTAAGAAAATATATTAGAGGCAACACGTAACATGTCTTCCCACTGAGGGTGTAAAACCACAACTAAATAAGAAAAATTTTTGTCGGTAGCCTTTTTATATGCATCTACAAGATATTTCGGATCTCCTGGAAATAAATTTATGCCAAGAATTCGTACCTGACCTAAAAGTGTAAATGATTTCATTATTATAAAATAATGAGTATTTAAGCGAATGGTTTTGGACATTTTGCCTCGTGGAAACAAATTTTGAGTTAATGTTATAACAGATACAGAATTATGATGGGAATACTTAGTAAAGAGCTTTTGCATTTCAGGACTATCCATTAAAGTATCCATTTGATCGTCTATGATCAATAACACGTCCTTTAAATTTTCAAAATCGTAAAGTGAATCTTGCACAAATGTGATACTTTTAAAATTTGTTAGCCTTGATATACTTTTATAGACTGCTTGATTTTGAGAGTATAAAATAACGACATTCATAGGCTGTTGGTCAAATAAATTGGACGCATCTGTCAAAATCTTAAACAGCAACGACGTTTTTCCAGACCCGCTTGCTAAAGAAAATATTTAATTAGGATTATTTTTTTCAAATTTGATTTCTGAAAGTAACCTTTTTTACCTCCGACAATTGAAACGGTGCATGGGTGCAGAAATTTAAATGTAGAGTTAAATTCCATTTTTAGGACGAAAATGAAGACCAATAACAACTGAACCGTGATCCAAATTTATCGGATCGCCAAACTCGTCACAAATTAATATATTGATGTTGTCAAATTTAGACAAAGCAACATCCACATACGACCGCA
The DNA here is from genome assembly GCA_019593645.1 of Akabosia matsudoensis. NCBI lineage: Eukaryota > Metazoa > Arthropoda > Collembola > Entomobryomorpha > Paronellidae > Akabosia > Akabosia matsudoensis. The sequence continues at coordinate 8,866 of VICI01004998.1, forward strand.
GTGGGTTTAATACTAAAGCTCCACCTAGGTTATGATTAATTGGTAAGGTATAAAGTAATTGAGCGTAGGTGTTACCAACTATTTGAGCTGAAACAATATTACAATATATGTACAATTGAGTTGATCCTTGATTCAAATCACAAACGTGTTCACTTTCAAATTTCACAACCTTCGAAGTATCAAGTACGTCTTCATTTGTATTGCTTTTAAAAATAGTTTTTTCATAACCCAAAATAATAGCCAATCTTGTACTTATTGTTAGTTGGTCAACTAAAACACTTATGTGGATTGTTGTTTTTTTACTGATTGGATTCCAAGAAAATTCTATCAGTTTTGATTGGGTAACACTTTTGCAACTTAAATTTAAATCCTCTATCAAAGACGGAACTGTTTCATAATAGTTGCTGTTCAGTGAAACACTTGCATTAAACCTTTTACTCGCTTTGTTGTCTATCACAACTTTATTTATCGGTGAAACTATCTTTTGATATTCTTCATAATCCGGTTTAACAGGTTTTATTAAGTATTTTTCACCCGTTTGTGAAAAAAACTCTACAAGTTTTGGTTCGTTGGTCGGCACATTGGTTGAGATTGAGTTGCTTTCGGTTACAGATACTGTCCCACTTTCTTGATTATCATTGTTTTCTTGGTTTCTTAAATTTGGCCTATTATTCACATTGTCACGAATTATATTTATAGGAGTATAGGGTTCAGTCTCTGGAGAACCATCATCACCGGGACGTCTTGCAACAATTTTACGAAGTCTCATACGATCCAACTCTTTTCTATCCTCCTCGTCATCAGATAACATACGAGGTATTTCTCGAGGATCGTCACTTTGCTCATCTAAAACCTCACTTTGAATGTTTCCAATAATCGACTCTAAAGAAAAACTAATGTTTTTTTCCCTGTCAGAAGTAAATTGTTGAATTTTGTTTGTAAAAGTTAATCCAGATAATGCTACTTCCCAAGGCTTATTAAAACTTATTATTTCAGGAAGCTTTACTCGGTAGTTCGATGATTTGCTGTTTAGATATGAGGTGTCCGAGCTTGAAGATGGGAGAATCATGTAAAAGTCTGATGTTTTGAAATAATCCATGATGTAAAACTTGGCTACAAATCAAACAGTGACTTTTATTAATTCT
>VICI01004999.1:0-10008 GCA_019593645.1 Akabosia matsudoensis
GCTCATTTTTGCATTCAAAAAATTTTGAATGCAAAACTTGAATGCAAATTGTGAATGCAAATCCAAATCTAACCCTCGCTATTTTTGTCCAGTTTCTTAGCTCTTGCTTGCTTGATCGAAAACGCTACCAGGTACAAAACAAGAGACGCTATTCGATTTTCGCATCTTCGCGCATCCCAAAATCGAGTTTCTTTTCACGTTTGCATGGGATCTTCTGATGGTGCGTTGTTTTTGTCCCGTTTTCAGACAACCTCAACTCGAATCCAGTATAACTTACTTGCTGAGGCTGAGTGCGTTGTTAATGATCCACGCTGTACATACTGGTGTTATGAAATTTCAAATATCAAGTTGACTAATTGGTAAAAGTAGACGACGTTAAGAAAGAGGTTGATAAATTGAATATAGGAGTAAATCAATAATGATCAAAATCGTTTATTGCAAAACATAATAAGTCATTGTCCAAATCTTCTTCACGACTGATGTTGCTATAAACGAACTGCCTTCTTAGTAATGCTAACCTTACGGAATCAAACCTTAATAATATTTATACTCTATGATGCGAGCATATTTTTTAAAATTGAAGCTTATGCGGATGTTGACGAGTTTGTATGAAAATGATGAAATCCGTTATTAAATTGGTTAACATATATTATTAAACAAGACAAAGCACCAAATGAGATCATTTTGTAGTATTTAAAAGTCTCAAACGTCAATGACGTTCCAAACAGTGGGGAAGTCGTGGTAAAAACGATGGCTTCTGGACTCCAACTTAAAGCGACGTCACCTCGCCGCTAACGATGAAAAGCTGCTAGACTAGAATACCTACCCTTCGTAACCAAAATGTTCATAGTATTTATCTGTATTAAATACATAATATACTGCTCAAATCCTTACAACTTTTCAAATGTTCTTTTTTTAACCTGTTTACACATATCCGCTGCAAGTACAAACAACCCCGTGGAATTCACAATAAAAACGAGTAATCTCAATTGAAATGACAACCCGTGCCGTCCGGTAGCATTAGATAATAAACTATTTGCAAGGTATCAAGTAAACAACGCTTTGTTCACTATTTCATCCAGTTCACGTATCAATTTTTATCCACTATAAACTTCATGTCAGACAAGTTTTATAATTACAGGGAAGATATGGGATGGGATTTGGAGTTTGGAAAACAATGCTGAAATTTTTGTTCTTTAGATAGCATAAAACTACAGCCAAGGATTTTCCTAAATTCTCTGAGAGATTGTGAGTTATTGCCCACGAAGACGAAACGGCAAAATACAGAATGAAGTCGGGACAAAAACACAGTGAAAAGGTCAGCGAGTCAAGTCTTGAAAACATATCTCGGGGCAATATGATACTTTGCCTTGCTATCTAAATGAAAGCATCAAAAATCGCCTGAAAACATTCGGGAAGTGAAAGGTCAGTCGTCTTAACCTCTTTTTACTTTATGTTTTGTTCACCATGAAAGCTTAAGTATCTTCTGTAGGATACCAACTTCCGGTTCCATGTTGTTGTTTCATGAAGTGAAGATGATTGTGCAAGGATCGTTTTCCAAGTAACTTCGTGAAGGGACATCACAATATAGACGGAAGATATAACAAAGCTTGCAACCTTGTACCTAATCCAATAAAAAACTTTCATAAAACGCGACCGGAAGCAAGTACTGAATGAATGAACGAAAAGATTTTTTTAAACCTTGGTCGTAGCTCTAAGGAGCTTATGTGTTTCAGCAAATGATAAACAATTTACTATGCACGCAAACCTATATTTTGTTGGAACAAAAACTTTTTCAAAGTTATCAACTGGAAAGAGGATGAAAATGCTGAGGAAATAAAATGTTAGGAAAATCAATAAGTATTCGGTTGAAGAAGCACTCTGATCAGAAGCGGGGGAAAATAGTTCGTAAATCCCTAAACACCATAGATTTAATTAAACGTTGTATCAGATAAACACCGGATAAACGCCTAACAAGTTGTTACCATACAGATATTCGTTTGCACGGTGTCTTTTCGAATGGTAAAGAAAGTTCGATTTTATTTATCGGAGCAGCCAACTCATCGGAACAGACTTCAGAAAATATCAGACGCGAAGTCGAAATAAAATCTGGATCAAGATAAAAACGAAACTTAGCGCAGAGAATTTTAAATTGGAGAGGATTTTTATTGCAATTTGTATTTTTTTTAAAGATACTGAACAATTTTCAGACGGCAGACGTAGTGTGTATATGTATTTGCGTACTGTATTAAATGCGGAATGGATTCAGGGACTGAAAAGACTAGTATAATGGCGATTGTAAACGCAGATAGGCTGTTAAGCTTTCCTGAAACTGTCAAGCAGTAAGGCGGCAATCTAATTATAAAATACGTTAAGTCATTGGCAAGAACTCCATTGACTTTCAGCCCAATCGCTCAAACCAAAGGGCTGGGGTCAGGGGTAAATTTTTAATTCTTTACGCAGATTTGGTTCAAACTTTGTTGAGCTATGGCTTAGGATCTTGTAAATATATACCTTGCTTTTCAGCTCGATAGGTCAAGAGTCAGTGGAGGAGTGAGGGGTCAGTTTTCTGATTTTTGCATCGAGACATGAGGAGTGATGTATCATTGGAAAGCTCTAAACTAGGACCTTTCAATGTAATCATTTTCCCGGTATCTGTTTACCTTTAATTTTTACTTTTTCTCTTCTGGTTTGCGTTCGGCTTCAACATTATACCTGTTGCTAAACAGCTTTTTTATTTTAATGTACGCACTATCAAAGTTGGAACACCTCATACACATGACACAAACATACACAACTAACCTCGTCAGGTTTCAAAAAAGGTAAAATAAAGGGTCGTCGCCTCAAAACACAGAACTCATTTGTGAAGTTTAAAACTTTGAGTTAAAAGAAGCAAACAAAAAATTCATAAGATCACTTGTAGAATTCCCTACAGCACGTAATAAACTAACGTTTTTCGTGACATTCCACTTCGTACTACTAACTTTTATCCTGGCTATTCAATGGATCCAAGAGATCAACAACAATTTACTGACTTGCTAACTTCAGACAGGAGAAAGCTCAGCGCATTAACCTACTTAATGTCGAACTAAAACAACATAGAAGGCAGCTCGCCAATTAGTAAAAAAATCGCAATACTTCCTTATTTGAGTTTAATCTTCTTTCACGAATGACTACAAGCAGTTCTTTTTATTCTATTTTTTTTCTTACATTCAACATTTCGATGAACACATACTTGTGAATAATTTACTTCCGGAATTAACTGGGGATAGTTGATAGTCTGGAAGCCGTTGTATTTTCATAAAGAAGTTTGTAATGTTTTGTCTCTGCAAAGAAACTTTGTCAAGAACAGTTTTCTCATCAAATGAATTATGTACATCACAATATCCTTCTTTTAAGTGAGAAATCCTTTAAACGTCCTGTCATGCAGAGATGGCTAATACCGCGGTTTTTAATAAAAAAGACCAAATAACTGGTTTTCCGTTTAGAAATGGTAAAAATGGATACAAACGTTTTTTTCGATGGCATAATGCATAATGGCGTCGATGTCGCACGGTTCATTCTTTCAAAAATAAATCCAAAACAAGCACACTGTGGCTTAAACTGTTAGATATTTCCTCAAGTTTACTCAAAATCTAAACGTCTGGAATAGTTTTCATTGAAATATATTTTTTCCTTTTTGACAATTTAAAGCCGATTTGACCTTCTCACCCCCTGAACAATTCTTAACCAGACCGTTAAAAACCGTTTTTAGCCATTTAAAACCAGACCGCAATTTGACCGCTGCTATCTCTGCTTTCATGTCTTATTTCTTTAGTCTAGCTTTTCCCGGCACAGTTCATTTTTAAAAGTTTCAAAGTTACATGGATTACTTTTACACTATTTTTTCGTTTATCTTAGCTTAAAGTTAAACCGTCTGTTTTAAAAAGTAAAAAAAAAACATATTTGAGACGNCAGCACAGTTCATTTTTAAAAGTTTCAAAGTTACATGGATTACTTTTACACTATTTTTTCGTTTATCTTAGCTTAAAGTTAAACCGTCTGTTTTAAAAAGTAAAAAAAAAAACATATTTGAGACGGAAACTTGTATGTTTCTACCCATATCTATTTCCTTAAAGATAGAAAGCGATGATTCAGGTTTATGTATGTGTACATTTTTCCCATTCTATTCTCCATAATAAAATTGCTTTCGTGTGTGCTTTCTAATTTTCTTCGAAAAAAAAATACAATTTTCAGGTCAACAGGTGAAATTAATGCAATAAGTGCAATTATGCATATGTACGTTCATATTAACGTCGACATCGTTTATTGAAACATTTATGGAAAGCCTAGCTGAAAACACACATAAACTCTGGTCCGCTCAGAGATGTACAGGCAACCGGTTGCCACGGAAACCGATCTCTTCGTGGAAACCTAGCAACCGGCAACCGAACAAGTTTCCGGCAACCGACTCTATTGATGGCAACCTGGCAACCGACAGCAGACCTTATTGGTAGCAACCAGGCAACCGGCAACCGACCGAGTTTCCATCAACCAGTTGCCTGAACACTTCTGCCGCTGAATTTATGGAAGGTGCATGAACCCCGGTTCCTAACCTGGATTAGTTCAACACCGGAGGAAAAATTATATTATGTTTGCAATCACATACTGCTGTCTATAATGTGCATGCATGAAATGTGATGCAAGCGAATTAATTTGGAGGCGCAATTTTCTCTAATCCTTTTTGTGGAACTTCCTCCCTCTTAGTACGCCTTCAATACTGGGTTTTAGTAAGTACTTTCCAAACTTATTAGAAAACCATGTAATATATACATGTTTGCTCAACATTCAGCAAGAGAGAACGGGAGAAAGCGCATTGAGGTGGTAGTGAATTGAGTAAAATTTAATAATGACTCTTGCCCAGCAGGAAGTCATAGGAAAAACAGCGTGAAAAAGAACAGCTTTCTCCAGCAACAAAAGAAAATTCGTGACTGGAAAGAGAAGCTGGGGCCCACTAAGCACTTTTTTGTTTGTTTTCCCTGTACAAAGAGGAAAAAGTAGTAAATTGTAGCCACGAGTTGTCAACTGAGTCATTTCAATTCTGGAGATGATCGCGAGCACAAGTGCATCTCACTCTGGGTTGGACAGTTAGTCAAACAGCCATAATCCTGTGGCAGTTGTCGATCAAAAGAAAACGGAAAATGGGGAGCATTTGCGAACTGATTCAGTCAGCGAGAAAAGGCGAGCAACAAGGTTCATTCGACCTGGCAGATCAAGAGCGAGTGCTCGACGCGTTTTCGTCAATGGAGAGGAAAGCGGAAAGGGATTTTCCTCCCGACAAAAGTCAACAAAATGGAGAGCCTGGTGTGATGATGGGCACGTCATCAGGACAAGTGAAAGCCGCAGCTAGTTATTATTTAAACTGGGGATCGGAGGAAAACCTGCCAATGGACTTTTGCAAAAAATAGCAGTTTGCATGGACTCAAGTATATTGGAGAGCGCAAACAACATGCGGTTGAAAGGTAAGAGTATTCTTCAAAAGAAATATCAAATCAAAGAGCTGTCAACAAAATTAAATAATAATTTTGTAACTCAATTTCAGGATGTTTTGGACTCTTGCTTTCACCATTGGACTGATTGTGGCGTGCATAATGATTAGTGATGTGTGGAAAAAGTACAAGAGCAACTCGGTAATCATAACGTTCGCTCCGTATGAAACGAAAATTGAAGAGATTCCATTTCCAGCCGTGACCATTATGCAACATGAACAAAGTACTCAAATCAAAGGCTGTGGAAATTATGAAGTAAGTCAATGCACCATTTTTGGGTAGCTACAAAATAAGATTTACCGAAATATATTGTATGGTACTGTTGAAATATGTACGTGAAAGCACTCATCAGCATCAATTTTTTGCGTGTTGACAGGAAGGCGAATCAGTCAGCTCTGACTGACGAACGAGCTACGGCACTTGAAAACCTGTACTACCTCAATCACGTTTGCTCTACGTCTCGAAGTTTTTCAAAAATGTTCAACTACTCGACAGAACGCGGAAAAATTGACAAAATAAGTTTAAATAGTGCCAACATGAACGAGGAGAATTACGAAGGGGGAAAGGAAGACTTGTGGAAATTTTTCGTGGCTGCGTCGCCTCTTTGTAGGGACATGATTCTCAAGTGCATTTGGCAGAAGGAAGTGCGAGACTGCACGGAACTGTTTACGCCGCTGGAAACGGATAACGGAAAGTGCTGTACATTTAACATGGTTCCGCCGTCCATCCTTCATAGATTTAAGTAAGTCGAAAGCATTCATTAATGTTTCGTTTACGTAATGTTCTCTAGACAGCAAGTTTATTGGATTTTTTTTCTCTGGGGCAATCTGATGCATTACAACCTATTACGCAAACAGCATGACTGGAATGAAAGAAGATCCTTCGGTTGCAAAGAACTGGGCATGGGACGGAGAAAGCCTGATAAAAATGCGACACAAAAATTACCTGGATTATCCGGATTTTCCAAAAAGGCAATTCTACTCCGGCCAGTCTTTTGGTCTGTCAATATTGCTAAACCCGGTAATTTGTTGACACAGCCTTGAAGAAAAAAAAGACTCTCTTGCATGTCTTGTTTTTTGGAAACACATTTTCCTTCTTTTACAGGGCCTGGAGGAATATTTTTGCACATCGTCTGACTCGCATGGCTTTCGGGTGGGCATTAATTGATTCATCCAACACATTAATTACAGACATTTTTTCCTTGTTTTGAATGAAACTTCAAAAATTATTCCGGGTTGCTTGTTTACTTTTCAGATGACCGCACACCTGCCGATTGACGTCCCCCACATTTCAGACTTTGGCCTTGCCATCAAGCCAAACTCGGAGGTGTTTGTGAACATCCGTCCAGAAGTGACGATAGCAGACAAGGACACAATAGGAGCGTTTCCTCCAGACCAACGCGAATGTTATTTCAACGGGGAACGGAACCTGGCATACTACACGTTTTACACAGTCAAAAACTGTATTGACGAATGTCTCGCGAACTTGACCTACCAGGAATGCAACTGTCGAAGACATTATCAGCCTGGGGAAGACTCGAAGCCGCTTTGTGGTCCGAAAGAATTCCACTGTGCGTCGACAATCAAAAGAAAGTTTGTCGGCACATATAAAACGCGATGTAAAAGTTGTATCCCCACATGTAATGAGATTCAGTACCACACAGAGACGACATACACACCACTGCAAGGTTCGGAAATGTTGTGGAGGGATAGTGCTGGTAAATTGGCTCCTTGGGCGAACAAGAACGTGAGCATAGTACATATATACTTTGGCGAGGATTCCACCAACGCCAAGTTGCGAAAAGAGTTGTATGGAGTCATTGACTTGATAGCCAACTTTGGAGGTTTGATGGGCCTTTGCTTGGGGTTTAGCGGGCTAAGTTTGATCGAGTTATTTTACTTTTTAACGCTCAGAGCGTGGTGTCGCATACGAAGATTAAAAGGTCACGAGGATGAGAAACAGGGAGCGTCTAAAAAGAAAGTGGGCCGCAAGAAATCTTTGCGGAGAACTGAAACTACAACAGAATTGATAGATTATGAGGAACAGCTTTCTGGGGTGTCAGATGGGGGATTTCTGGAAATGGGAAGCATGGGTTCTCCTGTAGATAAGAAGGAAAAGGTTGATATGGAAAAGAGGAAGAACGGAGGTTTCACTGGGATTTCAATAATTTCGAAACCTGTGGTCCATACCAAAAAGGCTGTCGAGGCTATTCTCCAGTCTGTGATTGTAGGGAAAAAACAAAGTTCCGAAATGGCTGGGGTGGTTGTTTGCGGAAATGCGGGTTTGAATGGGATTACCTTTGGATATAATGTTGTACCTGAAGCGGGAACTAATCGGCCACAAGGAAAATTTATTTTGACTCCGATTGTGGAGACTGGACTTAGTGAGTCCAGGCAAACAACTACTCCTTTAAAGCTATAAATTTTACTTGTAATGAATGGACTTCGCAATGATTGCAAAAATTTGGAAACTATTTATGAAACAAATTTACTCATACGCATTAATATAATGTACATGTAAACAATTCTAAAAGCGATGTAAATTTTTCGGATACTAGTCGTATGCTTTGTTTTAAATGGACTGCACCAACAACTAATTAATGATCAGAACTTGAGTGTAGAAACGAAACGTAGAGAAATAAACTTTTTATTCCTCTTACACTCGTATCTGTAGAGCACTTTCAATGCCGTTATTATCGTCAATTTACTTGTGTTGAAAGCGTACCCGTCCCCCTTCAGGATTGACATGGCTTCACTAGTGTCCACTTTCTCCTCGAATCCAAATTTTTTGGCAAGGTCCACCGCGTGTTTGTTCCTCCCGTGAGGATGCTTCCGCCGGTTTCGTACCCGTTTCCAAACACTGTCGTCATGTTCAATCGACCTCCAACCAGCTCGCTCCTTTCGAAAATCTCCATTTGTGCCGAAGGCAACAGTTCGTTTAAATAATAACCTGCTCTGTAACTAACTGCCCAATTTTGAAGGAGACTCGTTAAAAAATAGAAGTCCTACCGATGACAAGCTTTTAACTTTACGGAATTTTTTTTTCCAAGTGTCCACTGCTCCCTTTGAAAACTAATAATAACTTCAACTTGGCATAACAGTTCACAGTTTGGGTAAAACTTCGTTTTCGAAACTTAAAAAAGAGCACAAGTACGGAAAAGGTTCGATTTACAAAAACTAATCAATTTTGTCGTTACCGAATAGCGTTTTCATCTTTAGTTGAGCTTTTGTTTGCGCAAATAATAAATACATTTGCTCAATAAAATACATTTGCAACTCAAACTACAATCATAAATCATGGGTTACTAGTTCCCATGAGGAGATGTGGATAATATAACTTTTTTTTATTAGACTGATATTTGTTGTTATTCTATGATGGAAATCGACGCGCAAAGGTTTGTTATTTCCTCGGGAAGGCATGAGACATTCAGTTTTGGAACGTTATGTACCACGTAACAATAACTACGAATTTTTTTTTAAACCGCCCGTTTTGTAATGTTTTAAAAAATTGAGCGAAAAGTATTTTCCTTAAATGTATTTTTCTCCACATGAATCTGGAGATAAGCTTTCGAAATTTTTCTTGTTTCAAGGGATTTCTTTAGCCATCCAACAATGAAACGCAGCCAGCATCAAAGGAACGTCGCCAGATCAACAAAGCTAAAGCCTGGAAGAAAATGATAATAATTTATGCTTTTTTAGAACGGCGGATAGCCAGTTCTCGTTACTTTAATAATTATTTCTCATGTGACAACAATAAAAACATTCCCTACTGCTTTTATCAAATTCAAACTGTAGAAAAACAATAATAATAATAATAATAAGTTTGTTTTATTGTCTCAGATTGGTTTCCACTTTCCAGTGGTAAATTACACCAAGGACATTGTCATATATCAGTTAATTCATTTTCTTACACATGCCGGTCGATCATCATAAATCAATCGAATATAGCATAAATCAGTACAGAAACAGAGAGTGGAAAAAATATATATTACATTAAATTCTGAATATCGTCTACAAAATCATTTAGCTCATCGTAGTATAAACATTCGTCAATCTGACAAGTTAAAACATGTGCCATGCAGTTACTCTTAAAAATATTCCGAGTCCTAAGATTCTTTCTGACATAATCTGGTAACGTATAGAACAACTTCACCGCAGAATATTTAAATGCGAACGTTCCCCAACTACTTTTCGGAGTATATGCAGGCCTGTGATAAGCCTGTCTTCGTGTCACTTGCGTTTGCTTTACCGAGAAGTCCAAGTAACCAAAAAAGTAATCCCCTTTTTTACAAAGTAGTGTTTTGTATAAAAATAACAGTGCGTTATATTGGTACAAGTATTTGGCTAATGGCCATTGTAAAAAGTAACAAATATCTTCCGTTATTGGGTCAAACAATCGTCAAGGTAGTGGGGTACAGTGTACAGTCAACAAACTATTGTCACAACGTTTCACATTTTTGTGTTTGGTGTGTTCCGCAAAT
>VICI01005000.1:0-10007 GCA_019593645.1 Akabosia matsudoensis
GAAGAAGGCTGGTTATAATGTTGAATTTAATTTTAATTGACAAAAAAGACATGAAACTATATCTCAAACGAAGATTTTAACTTGAAAAACGATTGGGGCGGCCATTACCAGAAAATATTTGAATTCATAAAGTTTATATTTGAAACAGAAAAGAAGTCGCGGTTTTCTTTATAATTAAACATAACACAAGAGTCCAATATCAATGGCCTACGCGGCGTCGGTGTCCAGTCAAACCTGTTCCTCTGGTGAATTCTTTCCCACAAACTCTACAAAAATGGGGCTTTTCTTGGAGATGCGCCCGAAGGTGATTCTGTAACCCAAGTTGACACGAGAATGTTTTGAGGCAGAAGATACACTCAGGACGGAACAAAGGAACGAGTTTTTTAACTGGGCAAAGGTGATTCTGTAATTGTTCACCCGAGCAGTACTCTCCCCCGCAATGTCTGCAAATGAAGGGTCGTTCTCTAGTGTGAACTCGGAGGTGCGCGAACAACGCGGAAGAAGTCACGAATCCCTTTTGACATAAGATCCACTTATGTCGGTTTCCGTTGTTCCGCCGCGTCGTAGGGACACTTCGTCTGAGCCTCATTTTGACTCGCTTTTCTCCTACCAAAAACAAATATCGAAATATATTAAAGTTTACCGTTTGAAAAAACAACAACTACACTTGACGCGTTACCTTTAAAATTATAAAATCCTGTCTGCTTCTCGAGCCGCGCAGCTACAAAATGAGTATGTTTCCCGTTTCAAGACTGAGGTGAAAATAAGACATGGTATCAATGAATAAGAGACACTTCCGTCATCAGTCCAGGCCAGTCCAGTCCAAGTAAAAAAAAACAAACAAAAAAAATCAAACAACCCGAAAAATGTCAGGAAGCCTGAGACATGTCAGGCTAACGCAAAGGGAACGGATAAAACTTGCAAGCAGTATGCAAGAAAGAAACGAAAGAACAACTGGAGCAAAGGCCAACTGACATTTTTCGGGTTGTTTGATTTTTTTACTTGCTTTCTACTTCTGAGTGGTTTCGTTGGACCAGGTTCAGTTATCATGTCGTCAAAAAATAAAACACTCATGCACGATTCTCAAAAGTAGCGAAAGGCGTTTCTGCAAGATACACTAAACGCGATCAGCAAGATTAGCTAATACACGATCTGTAACATACGCTAAACACGGTGTACAAGTTTCGCTAAAATACCATCTTTGAGCTGCACAACACAAAATTCTCATGATGCAATGAACACAAATTTAATGATCTATAAATCGTACACCATTCAGCCGACGTTCGTACGTGAAAGCGGGTCGCGATAACGGGCGGACGGACGGACACACAGACAGACGGACGGACAGACACCCAAGAAAATTTTATAAAGTAGCTCAACACAAAGGTTTAGCTGGCGCCGGTCGGGAAATTCGTCCAGCTCCTTTGCAATTTTTTTTTGGCTGCACTTCCGAATGAAGAAAACCAATCTTTACATGATTCACTTACTTGAACCTCGCTCAATTCCATTTCGTCGTCACTATTATCTTGCCCCATGAATAAGTCAAACTTATCCACAGGTATTCCACTTCTCTTTGCCTTGCTTATCGATATCACTGTTCAACTTAACTGCAATAATACCACCTTTTGACTTTCCTCCAGTTTTAGAAGCATGACCAGCCGTCTTGGACGTTTTGCCGGTCTTTCCGACTGACATACATGTTAGAGATTTCATTTGTCTGCCATCAGGAGCATGTGCAAGACGATCTTCCATTTTATAACGGCCTCCAGTTGAACACAAAACACACGCCCAGTTTGCAATAGTTGCCAGTGAGCCACACTGCCGGTGTATTCCAGCGCTACCACAAATACTACACCTCGCCAGCAACCAATTCCTAATGTAAGCACAAAAAAATGATGGTCAGTTGACTTATCCATTGGCGGAGAGAGTCTTGACCAACTAACTTTTGACCCTTTATTGGCTGCATAGTCCGTGCCCTTCGGACACTCACAAGGATTGGTATCGCAGCGATTGTATTGCTGATACAAAACCGCCAGATACACCGAACCCTTAAAGTAGCGAAAGCGCCATGCACCTTGTACCATGTACAAAAATGCCGTACCCCTCGCATCATGTACAAAAGTAACCGTAGCCCTCGAGAAATAAGTAAAAATATGCAATAAAATGTTTCCCTATTGACAAAGCCCTATCGTCAACGTTACGAAATTGGACCCAGGTTTCTGCAGCAAAATTAATGTACCTAAGTAGTACTATCGACATATGCAGTAATAATTTCCCCCCATTTACGAAGCACTATCGTCAACTTTCGTCACCCCGTAACTCGTCAACGTGAGGAAATTAAACCCAGGTTTCTGACACAAAATTAATGTACTCAACGGGTACCATTCTAATTAGCAATAAAATTTTTTGGCCATTTATGAACCATTATCGTCAACATTCGTCATCCCATCACTCGTGAACGTGACAACCTGACAACTTGAAACTTGGTCAGCCGGACCCTTGTCAAATGACGCGTGTGCATGGAAAATATGGACCGTGGGCGCTATGTAGTTTCAAAGTAATAAAGCTTACAGTCGGACGGACAGCCAGACAGACGGACGGACAGACAGTTTGAAGAGACGATCCTATAAAGCAACTCTCGCTATTAAATAATGTGCTCGAAAATTTTATTTTATTATTATTTCTTGTCAAAATTCAGGGCCATTCATGGGTTGATTTAAATTGGCTTAGCATTGCTGTTGGAAATCGACCAGACCAGAAGCTATTCAATGAATACATGCAAAATTGAACAAACAACAACGGGAATTTAACGGGATTATGGAAATCAGGAAATATACACAATGAGATCCGAAGGCATAGCGTACACAACTTTACTTGTTTAAGACTTTTCGTACATGTCAAATTATCATGTATTTAAAACTACATAAAACATACAAATTCCAAACCAAAAAAAAAACGTACGTGTTTAAGTACACGTTTTTATTACTGACTGAAAACTGACAGACTACTACAATGACCTGAATTTCACATTCAGGCTGCGTTCAGAGTTTTAATAATATTTCCTCGATAGTCTGGCCAGTTTCGAGGTCCCACAATCGAACACGGGGATCACAGCAACCGGGCCGAGGTGGGTAGCACCTCGATTTTATTTCCATGAGATAATTGCCACCATAGATAAGAGATTCCATCTTTTCATTGATCTCCTTGTTCAATTCAGCTGAAGCAATCATTTTAACTGACATGGAGTAAATAGGAACCTGACACATTTCCTTGCTTGTTGGGTACAAATCTTTCGTTTCCAGTATCCGCAGTACTCCAAAGTCGACAAACATAACGGCTGCATGCGGCTCCTCGACGTACATTACTTGCGATCGGAAGAACCGCCCGTGAATATTAGCCAAAACTACCTCTCCAATCACAGGCCGATAAGTTGGAGTAACCGGTGCAACGTACTTCTCAAGACGCCCTTGTAATTTGTGAATTGCGTCCGCGTCTTCGTTCGCTGTAACGAAAAAGTGGTTCAAGGAACACATAGACGGGATATACACTGGAGCATAAAACTGCAGCAGGGTTTTGGAATACTTCATATCCGAAAACATGACACGCTGTGGGGCCTTGGCAAGATCTGCAGCTGCATTTTGGAGAACAACATGAGCGGGCACAGTCGCCTTTTCAATCAAATCAACAGGACAGTCATCACCTGCGTTTACTGTAGATACAGTCTCGTCAACTCCACTACTACCCTTGTCCGGAAAATCCACGTCGACAGTAGTCGGCAAACTGTAACCCCCCCCCCCAAAAAAAAAAAAACAAACAAGTCCACACATTATTTTTACACATCATGGTTGGCAAGATAAAGTTTAACTACAGATGTGCAGTTCACTTACGTTAATCCGTTCAATTTGCCACCAATTAAATCTCCAGCAGCACTGATGTTCCCATGCTGTACACCTGGAATGCACTGAAAAATGCCAGTTTCTTGGTGTTGAAATCCAAACATGATTCCACAACAATAACATTCCACTGGCG
The DNA here is from genome assembly GCA_019593645.1 of Akabosia matsudoensis. Taxonomy (NCBI): domain Eukaryota; kingdom Metazoa; phylum Arthropoda; class Collembola; order Entomobryomorpha; family Paronellidae; genus Akabosia; species Akabosia matsudoensis. Next base: position 4,030 of record VICI01005000.1, read on the forward strand.
TCCACTTTTTTGAAGTCGTGTCAGCTGCTCGAACACTGCTAATGCCACTTTGGGGACTCATGCTTTCACTTTAGTTTCACGCACTGTAAGGACTTATTTCATGTGCTAAAATGTCAATTTTCATGCACAGAAAATACAAAGTTCACGAAATTTGCCTGAAAGCAGCACAACTATTGTGTGAAATAATCTTGACTAGAAAACTACGAGAATACTCAGCAACCAGTGTTGTCCTGTGAGTGGGTTGTGCACTGTGTCACTGCTACTGCGAGAATGCAGAAGTGGATGAAAAAAATAAATGACTACCATATGATAGCAGGTACTACATGTGAATTAATGGTGGTTTCCCAGACCAGACACCCGAGCGCCCAAAAACCAAAGTAACCTCATCCCTCCATCCGAATTCAGCCGAACCCCTGGACCCGACACCCGAGCTCCCTGAGCTGACATTTGAACTGAACCCCCATACCTGACGCTACCAGAGCCCCTTCACCCGATCTCCATGAACCCGAAGTCTGGAATGTGTGTTGATGTGAGTAAAATCCAAAACTAAAACCATACGTGACACCCGTGAGGATAGTTCTAAAATTATGTATACTTTAAATACTAAAGACTTTAAAAATAAATTAAATTTTATTTTAAAATTTATAAATGTTAAATTGTATAAATGTTAAATTTTATAAATAAAAAAACAAAAAAAAATAATTAACTTCAATAATAACATTGCTATTATGATTCTTACTTGCAGCAAGTTTCCTTGGCAGTGTGATGCAGACGTCCACAACAGACGGAGCCCCTAGATCCCACGGCACCCTAGGCCGCTGACCCGACATTTGCACCGATTCCCCAGACATGACGTAACCCGGTCGTGGGGCTGGTAACTTCGGGTCTGGAGAATCGGTTCAAACGTCGGGTCATGGGGCTTGTTTGATGTCGGGACTAGGGATTTGAGCATGGGGTGGCGGTGATGAACTGAAAAGGGACGAAAACCTGTCAAGTAGCGCGACCTAATTATTCAGATAATACCCTGTAATGTGTTTATTTTTTACATTTTCATTTCTGAAACACGTCACCAGCATCATTTCAGCAAAAAACTTTCAAGCTTACTACACAGTAGCATAAGAAAAAAACAACGTTAAAAAATGAGGGTGGATGCGACATGATCCATGTTTTGAACTGATGACGGGATTACAGGCACTTATCCAAATAATAAACGTGGCACGGTGTGGTGATAAGCCTTTTTAATAATTGTTGGAATTTAATTTGGGTTGTAGGTGTAGAGAAAAATACAGGTGTATATTAGTAGGAGTGGCAGAGGGGGGTTGTATTATTCGAATGAATAATAAATCATTTGTTAAATATAGTAGTATTCTATTTTTAATTAATTTGTATTGGGACATAAAGGAGGGTGGAGAGTAGGTCGGATCGGAACGATTAAGATTTTACAAAAGCCAATCAAAATGGCGACTCCAACTGGAAGTAAGAAGACACTCCTGATAAAGGACTCAGGTGGTAAGTGATACCTTAAAAGGCCACCTACTAATAAGAAAGGAATCATACTGATGATTTTCAGACAAAAATGTCGTAGATAATTGTGGGCGTGGTGGGGTGAAGCGATGTGTTTGTTTTTTTTTAGTTAATGTGCGTTTTTTTTTAAAATATAAATACAGGTAACCTCCGCCTGATTGATGTTATTCAGACAGCTCCTGGGAATTTCGTAACTGCTACTGGGCATTCTATTGAAATTGCGAGTGTACCCGGCTTGGGGCTAGTGAAAACTATCACTCCAACAGCGCCAGCTGATAAAGGTCAGGTAAATGAAACCTGTACTGTTCAATGTCGACATGTAATTAGCCCTCACCTGTACATATGATTCCGAAATGTTGTAGTAAATATGTAACATAAGTACCTGTTGCATGTCAGATATAAGCATGAATTTTAATAGTTCTATAATAAATTCTATTGCATTCAGATAAGACCTACCCAACATTCCATAGTATCAGCCCAAAGCGGAAAAACCTTTTCTCAAGCTACACAAAAAATCAGGACATCTAATGTAGCTACTCCAAATACAATAATTAACGGACCCCATGGTAGTATGCTTTATTTAATGACAAGGTTTATTACAATTGATGAATAAAAGAGTACCAAATATTCTAGGTCACCGTGTTTTGGCGATCCCTTTTCAAGGTGGCGAAGGACTGTCACAAATAAGGACTTTAAATGCGGGCCCTGTCAGTAACGCCCAGGTTGGACCGCCAACTACGGCAATAATTCAGCAAAGGCAAGCCCCCATTGTTGGTTTGAGCGCCCCTGTTCAAAGGGGCATAGGGCTGACACAAACAAGGGTCATAAATGCGGGCACAACAACTGCCTTTAGCAGCCAAGTAGGAGCCCCAACTACAGCAATAATTCAACAAAGGCAGGCACCCATGGTTGTGGGGAGTGCCCCTGCTATTGTAAGAATATAATGATATGAAAAATAGATACATACTGTATTTTTTTAATTCTAGCTACCCGCCCAGCCGACATCTCAAATAATAATTCGGTGTAATGCTTAATTAATTGTGTTGCATAATCTGTAGCAAGTGATACAAGCTGGCAATCAACGATTGCTGTTGACTGGAACGCCCAATGGTCCCCAGTTGGTCACTGAAGCGTCAGTGGGTGCACATCAAACTATTGCGCCAATTCTTACAGCTGACCCTAATGTTCCTGGAGTGTCACGACAACAAGCCGTAGCGGCTAACTTAGGGCCCACTTTGAATTTTAACCAACATTTTATACCGCCAACTCTGGATCATGCTAGACCCATGCATAGTGTGGAAATTCCTTCAGATGACTGCTCTGACAGTGAGCCTCGTAGGGGGGGGGCGGGGCCTTCGTTATATCAGTATGAGAGTTTGTGAGATAGTCAGAACCAAAGTAAGTTTGCATTCATAATGATAATACTAGTAATGAAAATAAATATTTATAAATAAGTAATATTTGACTGTTGACGACTTTAATTAGGGAATTACGACGTACAGTGAAGTTGCCGATGAACTAGTACAAGAACTGGCATTACCAATTGCGGCATCTACGTCAACAGACATGCATTTGAAAGAGAAGGGCATACAGAGACGGATTTACGACGCCGTTAATATTCTTGAGGCGCTCGAAATGATCAGCAAAGAAAATAGAGAAATTAAATGGCTTGGTCCCCCTACTAATTCCATGATAGAATGTGCTGCATTGGAAAATGATCGTCAAAAGCGTATTGAACGCGTGAATAAGAAAACACAACATTTGCACAAGTTAATTATTGAGGTAGTAATAATACAATTCTTTTTTCTTTTTTTTTTTTTTTTTAAATTTCAATGGTTAACATTGACATTATGATTTTTTATTTTCAGCAAGTTGCCTTCAAATCATTGGTTGAAAAAAACAAGGAGCGTGAAAAGGAGAATGGTCCACCACCACCACATAGTTCCGTCCGTTTGCCCTTCCTTATTGTGAATACTGCCAAGGACACTGTCATTGATTGTTTATATTCGAATGATAAGTAAGCGGCATACTATGAAATGATGTCATGAAATTAATTCAAAGTTTGCTCTTACCTCTATATTTTATTCACAGAATGGAGATTATATTAGAATTTGATGGTCTGTTTGATGTCCATGAAGACGTTGAAGTTCTTAAGCGGCTGGGCCTTGCTCTGGGATTGGACAAGGGCGAATGTACCGATAAAGACGTAGCGAAAGCGAAGAGCTTTCTTCCTAAGGCTTTAAGAATGTACATCGATGAGCTACGTAATAATAATGAAGATTGGCGGGCCGAATTCTGCAACGCATTGGAGCAAACATGCAATGGCGATGAAATTAGAGATGATACTGCTGTTTACCAGGAAATGCCCGGTTCCTCAGACATGAGTCTTTCAGGCCTGGATACTACCGGAGATTTGACTGGTGCAACAATTTCTGCTGATGACCTCAAATATCTGGACATATTCACTTCCCTTGAGACCTTGTTGAACTTGCCAAGTTAAATGGTAAATGATGACATGCTAAATGGTGATGAATATAATGTATATAGTGACATCAACGATGAATATGACCTTGGGGGTAGGAATTATACGCCTTGTCATCATGCGTAAGTGTACACGAGTGATTTTCAGTAGGGAAATAATCCTGTTCACAAGATTAATAAATTTTCTGACGATCAATCCCTTTGATGCAATAAATAGTGGCGATTAGTTTATGGGTACATTTTCATTTTTTTATAGAATAAATGGGTAGAATAAATTGAGTACTAGTCGATTGTGATTGACCTCAAGTCGAATTACCTGAAGGCGATCCTTCAGAGGACGCGGTAGTATGTGCAAGAGGAATACTACGATGATGCCGTGCACGATTTTGAAGTCGCGCTGAGAATAGACTAAACCTTGACCGCTCTGAAGCGGGCGCTTCAGAATACCATGCTCGCCGCCAACCGGTCAAAGAGGAAGGGTTCCTACAAAATCCTCATGACACTTTCGCCACATGTACGATGTTATAAAGAACACAACTTAGGGCTCCGAGTTTACATTTCGATCACGATCACGTTTTTTCGGAACTCTCCGGCTTACAAGTTAATTGCTGTAAACAAATCACGTAACCTTCTTTCAAAGATCACTGAGCTGTACCGAACCATACAGTAAGTATCCAAACGTAAAATGACGATTTCCAATCTTAATCCAATTTGATGACTGCCCACTGCCCTGCCCTGACTGCGCACTATACTTTTTACGCTCTAAGGTATTCCTGTCAGCTGGATAGCTTAAAACCAATTTTGCAGGTACAGGCTAAAATAAGGCACAGCATCATTCCGGGTTTGGTACTTTAAAAAACCTTCCTTTATGAGTCGTTACAGCTGCTTGCTTGTAGCAAGGTTGTATTCACAAAGGAAGGTTTTTTGCAAGTACAAACTCCAGATTGAAAATGTGCCGGTTTTGGGTTGATAATGGTGGTTTGCCTGCCAGCAATCCGCTTAAAAACAATTTATGAGTGGGGATCCATAAGGGGCCACAGGGTTTTGCATTTATAGCTCAAGTAATAAAAAAAAATCGTCTAGTCACATATTAAACAAGCAACGAACGTTCTCATTGCACAACCTGAGAGACCAGAAGACGAATAATGATGTGATCTGTTAAGATTAGTGTAGGATAGACTAAAAACTTTTCTAAAATGTAGAGCATGGATTGCATGGAATGCATTTAAAATACAGAGCACCCAGAAAATCAGAGCAAAAATCCTGCTCAAACTCTGTATGTAAATGACGTTGCAGGTGCATCTTAGAGCGAACGATTCCATTTTGGATTATTTGACATTTATAATAATTAATTAAATACTGCTTTATTATTAATTTGTTTGTGTGTCCGCACGTAAAGATAACGTTTCTACTTGTTCGTTTCTTTATGCATTAAAAACAATTTTTTTTTTCAATATCTATGCATGCGCAAACCATGATTTAAGCATGCGCAAACCATGATTTTTGCATGCCCCAGTCACTTGTACACCCGTACCGAAAACAACGTGCATTCATTTAGCAAGTATATGTAAGAATGCATACATTCATCAAGCAAAACATTGTTTTGGAATACATTTGCACTTTTTTTTTTTTTTTTTTTGATTCATGCTATGCCGCAGTAAGACATTCTAAGTGAATTGCGAGCCAATCAACTTAAGCCGAACCGGAACTGGTCCAGATGAAGCCGGTACGGCGCACGTTGAACAACGTCACGCCCATCAAATGATCTCCGGCAAAGCTGAAGTTTCGCTATACAAGCCTTCTCATACAAGCCGTGCATATCGGTGGAGATTACATTCAAACCATATAGTACATTAGTGACGCATGTACCACTCATTCTCTGCAGTCCAGAAAAAAAACCTGGAATACATTGCAATCCACTACCCCTAGTGATGTTAAACGGTTAAACATTTGGCCCTTGTGTTTTTTAAGAT
>VICI01005001.1:0-10007 GCA_019593645.1 Akabosia matsudoensis
AAATATAGAGCATGAACAGAATGGCGTTTTCAGATGCACAAACAATGGGGACAAAATAGAAACCGCTCAATAAGACGTCTTTTGTTAGTGATAAGAAAGGAGTCTACGGTTGAACGAGACTAAACAATTAGGTTCTCAGTACTTTTCAATGCAAATACTTAGAGATAACCGTTTTAAAAGGAGTTAGATGCAGCGTAAGTTCCAGTATATGGCTGGGATATTAAGTTCCGTAAAATATAAGGGTACAAAATACTCCTAAATTGAGTGGTAAAGAATCGAAAATGCTGTCGGCAATGCAAGATGACAGCAGGACGAGCTTTTACATCAAATAATGAGTGTTATTTCTTATGTCTTTGCAATTAGCATGGGCGCAAGAGTGCAGAAAGTGTTAAAAAAATACTAACTGTAATTTTCAGTCAACCTCCAAAACCGGAGGATGACAAGTAATTATTTTTCATTTGAGCATCTTAATCTGCTTTTCTGGAAATCATGAATTTACTGAAAACCGGATATTGCTTGGCTTTTCCATACTTCCTCGAAAATACCGAAGAATAAAATAAAGTTTTTGGGTTTGTTTTGTGAAAAACAGGCAGGCAGACCCAGACCGCTAAACAACTAACCCCAACACTTGAACCACGGTGTCCCCCGTGGCAAACAATTCCATTTGGTCCTTACAACATTTTGTTTACTATGGAAATTTAGAATTTGAAAATTACAAGTGATATAAATTGGAAGCGATAACCAAATGAGAGCTTCCACCCTGCTGTTTCATCCTACTGGCATTTATGTGTGCGTATAAAACGTATGAATGAATAAAAATAAAAAATAACATGCAAAACGTTGTTCACCTCAATCGCGAGACCGGTAGCTTTTCCCTTATATCTCTGTTTTTGCTACATTAAAACCAGAAAAAATTTGTTTACATTACTTTGCACGAATCGAGCCTGTCACGTTCAATTCAAAATAAACTCCCTCGGATACAACGATGCGTGCGTCCAGCGTTTAGATCTCGCCTGTTTTATGTGCGTAGAACTGGACAGTTAGATAAATTGGTTGCTAAGGGAGCCACAAATTTCAAGTCTAAAGGGAAAGAATCCAGAGCTTCAACGGTTTTGCATTAAAACATAAAATAGTACAGAATTTTCATTGTTGTCATATTTTTAAAGAAAAACCAGATAAATAGCTTTCGAGAAGAAGGGACTCAATATTGTTTACAAAGTTTGATCCTTCATTTTCTAACAGCACTTTGTGAGTTTAGTCGCTGAGCAGGTTTAGATATCGGAGAGAGGATCACAATACGTTTGTATTGACGATATACGTGGTTTTGGCTAAAATTTGATGGAATTATCGGCCGGGAATTGATGGAATTATCTACTAAAATACATAAGTCAAAACACTGTACATCACAAGCAAGGTCGTAAAGGAAGCAAAAAAAGCTGGTGGTTCTCGGGTTTTGATAGAATAAACCTAACAGTGTTTTTGTAAAGTATTGTATTCGATTTGGAGAAAATTTGTAGATGACTCTGATCCGAGCCGAAACATTTGGGACAATAATGAATGAAACTCATCGATGCGATGGCCAGGTAGGAAGCAAGAAAAAGGTTTCAAGATAAATTTGGTCTACCAATTGAGCCTAGGTTGTGCAAAAGGCATAGACGGAACTAAAGACACATCTCACAACGGCACTTGTAAACGGATATTGTATTGTGACAAGAAAAAGCTGTTAATGGAACGGCGTGATACACGATTGAGTGGCAGAGAAAGATATTCCTTTGATCCAACAAAGCAGGCGGGTTTTGGCTCCATTTGGTACAAAAAATTATACAATCGTTTGATATATTACGTATTATAAAGGACTACTCACAAAAAGATGGCGGAAGTCGATACCAGTACGATTTTTCTTTCTGGGACGTTAAGCCTTGTCCCGTCTTCCTTTACCATGAAAAGGTTCCTGCTCTTTGTTAGATATTGCATAAGGATTTCGTATACTTTTTTTGGGATGACCACGTGATTTCCCCGGGGTACGCAAAGCCATGGTTATAGACGTTCTCTTTGTAGTAGCAACCCTCTTACATTTCCTACTACGAAAATACATTAGAGAAAGTGTTATACCGCACATAAACACGTTTTGGGTACAAAAAACCAAACATAAAACTACTGTGACTTTCTCTTTTTCAAGAGAAAGTAGTCAGTAGGAAGAACAAGGGCAAAAATTGAAAAGATTTCTTGGTGGAAGAAATATCTTATTCAAGCAAAAAGTCTATCTAACAAAGACTGAAAGGTAATTGATACAATGTTATTGTTACCTCGCAGTCTCTTTCTGCAAATGGACAGCAAAATAATATGTTTCCCTGTATCGCCTGTGAGTGTCCTCTTTAAATGCGTGCCCATATAATACATACGCATTTTCTGCAAGAAAAGAGAAAATTGCCGTTGTCTACACTTTGTAATGCGTATCCCATGTGTCCACGAAATAAGACAGAATATTGCACGGAAATTGGACAATTTCACAGTTGTAAAACTCAAAACCCGTCTGACCTTTCGTAGTTTCTCCATTTACTCAGCTGTTAGTGGACAATCTGGCGAAACAAGGAAAAATGATAAGATGAGAGAAAGCAGTCAAGGAAAGACACATATGGCTTCGTTTCACGGCACAAATTTCATCTAGGATATCTCTGCAGGTTTGATGGTAAGTTGAAGTCTGTCGTTTTAACGTGAAAATAGGCACGGTCTATTATTTCAAATATTTTAGGCTTTTTCATACGGGTCACCATATGGTCATTTCTGTTTAGCTATATCCCATGTGTCCACGAAAGAAGTCAGAATATTGTACGGAAATTGGACAATTTCACAGTTGTAAAACTCAAAACCCGTCTGACCTTTCGTAGTTTCTCCATTTACTCAGCTGTTAGTGGACAATCTGGCGAAACAAATTTCATCTAGGATATCTCTGCAGGTTTGATGGTAAGTTGAAGTCTGTCGTTTTAACGTGAAAATAGGCACGGTCTATTATTTCAAATATTTTAGGCTTTTTCATACGGGTCAGCATATGGTCATTTCTGTTTAGCTCAGCTGGCAAACAAATTGGTACAGTGACTTAACATGGCACTGACATCAGTACTTCCTGTTAGTTTGACCATTTAAAACAATTAAATTTAAGCTTTATTGCAGACATGGCGAGTAGAAAAAAAAATTGAATGTTTCTGTGATGGAAATTTAAGGAAGCAAATAGAAACCGTAAAGGTTTAGATAGTATTTTGGAAATAAAACAACGGGCTCCTTCCTGAGCATCTTTGACATTTTCAGCCACAAGCAGCCAAACCAAAGACCTTCATTGCGACACGCGAATAAAAAATTGGAGAGATAAGTGGTTTCGCAATATTTTCCAGGAAAGCGTCATAAAACGGAAGGTATGAACTAACATGGTAACAAACGGTACGTGAAAAGAGAAAGGATAGCTTGTCCTGCGAATGATTCCGTGGTTGTGGCCAACCAGTTTTTGGGTTGGAAACCAGCTAAGCAAAGATCGGAAGCAGCTGGAAATGTAGCAATAGAGGATGCACCATGAGGAAGTTGGTTTGATGGAGTCAAGGAAATCCATTCAAATACCAAATCTTGGGCGGTTCTCTTTAAAAAAGCGGATACTTTACACATTGAAGTTTTAACTGTTTTGGTTAAGTTTCTCCTTTATTCACTTGTTAAGATCCTTTGTTAAGTTTATAACGAAATATCAATAAATGTTTTGTCTAAAATCCAAGCTATTGTCTAAATAACAAGTAATTTATAGGCGGTACAAAATATTCATACTAAGAAAATTTTAAGTCCCAGGGCGATTACGAGGAAAACGTTCATTCCAACTCCTAGCAATGTACACAATGTGGGTGGCTTCAGGAGGAACTTCTTTGTTTTGAAAAAGAAACCACCGAGCAAAAATCTAGCCATTATTGTAAAGAAAGGAAAAGCACCCACGCTTTTATTAACAAATCGTATTTATTTTGTATAAAAGAAGCCCACACTTCTGTGAAACATGAGAAAGTTTCAATCTGGCTTGGGAATGTATGCCTACTACAGCTGATGGCTAAAATATTGACAAAAGCTTGAAATAATTGTTGTCGTAACGTAAACTCAATTTCTTTCTGGTTTCCCCAGGGGACCTACATTATGCTACAATTTGCTTCCCCACCGGGGCGGGAACCTATTATACCCGACTGGACAATGAAAATGGACCATTGTTATACAAGTAGATCTGTTGATAAGCAACTCTTTTTCATGAATCGATGGTGGCTTTTGTTAAAAAAAGGAACGACAAATTTATAAAGCTCACAATGCAATTTGCTGATGCAAACGAAAAACAAAGTGTTTTACTCTAGAGTGAAAGTCGAGAGAAAGTAGTAAAAACAAGGACAAATCTAACAAGTATCAATGCACATATCTGACACTTTTTCCCCACAACACGCTAGGGGCAGCAAAACAAGCCCTTTCTTTGCAGGAAACTTTATTCAGACTCATTTATTTCAGCTGACATTTTGGCCAACTTGAGGTTTAATGCTGATGTATGGCTATGCGTCTAACAAAACTACAAAGCCCTTGGGACTTTACTTTTGTTGTCAGGTAAAAAAAGGCATACAAGTCCAAAGTTTTCTCTTTATTTTGTTGAACAATACAAAAAAAAGTAGATCAATGGGTATCCCTTGTTGTTAGTTGATTGTAGTAGTTTTTTGCTTAAAAAGACTGGCTATTTTGTGGTCCCATGGGACTTGGAATTTAGTTCTGTGTACAATGTCGCACTCATGAACAACATGTAATTGTGTGGGAATGATTTTGTGGCTCTGTGGCTCTGTGCCTTTGGTGGGATTGAACGTCTACACGTTAGAAAGGTTAGTGCTAGGTGGGCAAGAGAATAGATGTCGAAAAAGGATGATGCCGGATGATGTTGATATTTGTAACAGTGCCTCATAAAAGGAGAAAATGCAAGGATAACACAACGGGAAAAGAGAATGGACGGGAATTCTAAGACCAAATGAGAAATTGTAGGGCAGTGTGACTGAGAACATTGGCCCACTCGGGATTCACGATGACAAAGGTCTGACGCAGCAGAAATAATGGCAAGCAATTTTTTAACTGGGTTATAGTCTTCGTTTTGTGGACGACGAGATATTGGGTAGGTACCATTGTACAAAAATACTTTTATAATTTTAAAGCCACTGTTGACAGTATGGTTGACTTGCAAAAATAAGTTGGAGAACGTGCTACGTTGGTTAACACTGGTGAAAGTAAGAAGAATTTTTTGTGCCTACGCAAACTTTTAAGAGTGTAAACTAGCTAAACAGATAAATTATGATTACACCTTGGGATTTAGGAAGAACATTTCTAGAATCCAACCTCATTCCGACGTTCATCATGATTTTTGTCAGGTACATTTATTATTGCTGAAACGAAACTCAAATCCAAGACGTCTGTGTTATCGGAGCCTCGATGAATAAAGAAATAAAATACGAGGAAACGTCTGTATAAAAATTGGCCATTCATTTTTGTCTCATCTTTCTGCCTGTAATAAACGTACTCCCTTCACTTCTCACATTATCACAGAAGACGAGACAGTATTTTCTCCTCACGAAAATCCAGGATGAAATGGTGTCACAGTGCCAAATTCAAAATTAATGCAGAAGAATCAAAGGATCTTTATTCGTTGCCTTCTGCTTTCACTAACGAAAGTAGTGAAATGTATGAGCGAAAAAAGCATTTCCCTTATTTTGGAAATGAATATGGATGTCACATCCGAAAGCCTGAATTGAGACAGAGTCGCATTCCAATTTCCCACAAACTGAGCCACCATTTTCTCCATTCATTTCTCCTTCTCTGTCCGAATCGTATGTGGTTACAATTATATGCAACCAGTTCATTTCTAAAAAAGGACGGGAATTTTACTTCAATTCAAAGAAAGGCTTCCAAATTCCAAGGAGAATTTTCGGGTAGAGTTTCACAGAAATAGTAAAACCACGCAAGTTCTCTCTCACACACATGATTCTAATGAAATATATTCTCGTTTTGCCTAGAAGAGAAAGGGGATACTTTCACTAATTGTATTGCTTGTGACCTGAATATAATCACACTTGATCCTTGCCTCTTGTAATGACAATTGATGGTGTGTTTCACCGCACACATCAATCCACACAGCGAGTCTTCCACATTTTCCTATCGAATACTACTCGGGTAAAAAGACAAAGCCTCACCCACACACTTTCGCACTGGGAGAAAATCGTGTCCAACTCGATTCTTTTAAAAGATTGAACACGTTTGAACTCAAGTTCAGCCTGAGCACGGGTAAACAACAGAGGAGCATCATCGAAAACCAGCTGGAAAAATATGCGGAAGAAATTTACAACGCAAATCCAATCTTTCCCTCGAAAAGAGCGGTTTTTGTGTGTCATGACGCAAATATTCTTCGGCAACACAGAAGTGCTCCAAACGTTTGCGGACAAGGAAAGCATTTCAGCAATTAACATAATGATGAGAAAATTTAAGAACAAAATATGGTATTTGTAACAGAATATCTCTATTTTCTAAGAGAAAAGCGAAAACCTCACGCAGCCCCTATCAACCACAGATGTATGCTCTGACGTCACGAACAATTGCTTCTACGACATCGCTATATCACTGCTGCACTGCAAATAGAACCTCACGATGGGATTGTTCCAACAAAATGCAAGACAAGCGCTTTTTTCGTACGTTTGCTATTGTCTTTCGCTTATTTTTTTAGTTCGTGGTGTCGGTGGTGGTAGCAGTGTTGTGTGCACTCCTAAAAGCATCTATGCATTCATTCTTCATATTAAGAATCAGTAATCTATTCGTACAGGACTGTCACTGAACCCAAGCGCGTCGTAACAAGATACAATTCAACTACGAAGGCTTGTATTCCAAGATTTTATAAAGCTTATTGCTTAGATTCTATCATTAAAGGAACCGTCAAAAGAGAAATCCAAACCCATGTTGAGGAAGAAAAGCGTTGTCTTCCTCAAGATAAAGATAGGAAGAAACAAGCCTCCTCTTCCGTCCGTCTCCCCCACAGACCCAATCCAATTTCGTAAAAACAGAGAGAAAGATGTGATTCCTTCCTCCATAAGGAAGCCAAAATCTTTTTCCACTCCACATTTGAAATTGGAGAAGCTTGTCACAAAGGAAAAGTCAGCCATAAAAAATACCGATACATTTTTGCACCGGGAGAAATCAAGGGAAAACAAGGTACTTTTCCTATCGTATGTGCTGAAGTACAACACTTGGAAATGTATAGTACGTCTGACGAAACATGCATCTTATGTTATTCCTCCGCGAGGTTTTGTTTGTCAGAGTGAAAACATAGAGGAATTCCAGAATAGGAGCTATGAATGCGTCAGCAAACTTTGAACTTATTCGCAATCTCGACCGAGTAAAGACCCGCACTACGAACATCAGGCAATAAACAAATTATTTACGACAGCTTGGAAAAGCTTAATGCCAATATTTAGGTTACTACCGGTTCTTACATAAATTTTCTATCAAAAACTTTACAGGCGGCACTGGGTACATGCTCGTGAAGTTGATAGTAATTTAGCCCTCCATTTTAGAGAATGAATCGTAGAGTTGTATTAAAATCGATTTTGGAACAACCACACTTCCTTGAATGAAAATGTTATGGCTGCCTTAAGAAATTGCGTGAAGGATTTAAGCTGTTGAAATGAATGGCTTCTTTTTCTTCTGAAAAGAAATAAAAATTAGTTTTTACTATGCCTCAATGTGCGTTAAATTAACGGGGCACTAGCGGTTCTTATCGTTTTATAGTTACAAGTAGACTGGCGTCTTCTCCTCAACATTTCGCTGCCGTTGAATCTTGTTGTTTTTTAAAGAATCAGGTTTGATTTCTTTCTTAAAAACTCTTTTACCGTCGCACGAGGGAGTTCTAAGAGCAAAATACTTTGAATTGAAAATGAGAAGATAATAAAATGCGTACACATTCCACCCTACAGGTAAGACATACAAGTTAAAAAGGGTTTATCATTTGACGACATAATCCTACCCTTGATTCTAAGTGAATAATAGGATAATGGAGTAGGTATATAATATATAATAGGGAAATAAAACAACTTCTGCTAAACACTCGTGGACCTTCCCTCTTACTCTACAATAAGTATGTTAACTGATAGCGGTATGATAAAGATGGTGAGCGTAAAGACTTCCCGGGGAGTTACCTTGCATTGACAATGTCAATTTCAAATGGAATTCAGTTGTTTCGCAACACTCAGATGATTTTTTTCTTAAGAACTAGCACCATATGCCCTTCAAGAGAAATGCTATACGATTAGTGTTTGGCAATTGTGAACTAAGCCTATTTTCCTCTGCACTGTCAGCAGTTTGTTAAGCATATTTTATGTAAACTCACCTCATTTACTCCATAACTACAACTACCTAGCAAAAACTTTCACTCTATTCCTTAAGTATATCAACAAAAAATGCTCAACTAGGTGAAATACAATATCATCAGTTCTACATTTATTTTCAGTCGGTGAAGCTCCTGTCAAGTAAAAAAGAAAAAGTTGTTTCTGTGGGAAATGTACCAGGAAAATGCAAGTTCACACATGAATGGCTTAACACATCTCACATTTATCAGAAAGCTGTGTATTTCTACCAGAAAATGTTAAAATTTACTTTGGTTTATGAAATCGAATTAAAAAATGCCTTAAATGGAAAGTAGACTTTGAGCTAGAAAGAAATGTCAGCTTGTCCCAGAGGAGCTACAAGAGAAAATTCAGAGTTTTGAGATCACCTAGAGACCATTCCTAGAGCAACAGTTCTTGTTCAAACAAGCAGGAAACAGAAAAAAATTAGAGCGCACATTAAAAACTCGTTGTTTCTGGAAACAATGTTTCTATGCGTATGAATTTGAACCAGCCAAAAAAGGGTGGCAGTGATGGAGCAAGCCGTTATGACTCAAGTTTTACCTGGTAGCTCTTGTTACGACCCTCTTTAACTCTAGACAACCCAGAAAAGTCATTTGAATACAAATTTACTATATTCCAGCAGCCTTCCATGGATAAAGTCACCACCTATGAAATTACTGGTAGGACCAATCTCTCGTCACTTTTCTCTAGTGTTTGTCTTGAACATCGTCCGTAGAGAAGAACAGCGTCCTTTTTTCCTTAGCGAAGACGACTTCCAAGTTTCAAATGTTGAACGAGGGAGAAAACGTATTGTTAAATTTTCCCATGGCATATTTATAATATCACGTTCTTTTGAAGCATTGTATATGATTCTAATGAAAAGTGGATATTCATTCTAAAACTTTTTGAGTAAACAATTTTTGGCTTATTATAGTGTGACAATATGGGCAAGAGAATAAGAGCAGTTGAGACCATAAGTTTGTCTTATGTAGAAGGTCTTTTCACTCTTTGTGTGAAAACTTAAAATTTACTTTGAGGAAACTTTGGGTGGATTGAGGTTTAAGAAAATTGACTCAAGGAATAAAATCAGTTTTTGTGGCAAGCGCTTAAAAGGGTCCTTTACCAGCCCGTCTTGTTTTGTTGCTATTTTCAATAAAAGAGCTCAAATATTATAAAAAGGAATTGTTGGAGTAGAAGTAACAGTGTTTTATTTTAAGTTGCCTGATGTGTTCTCAAGTTTCAAGATGTAGCCATTAAATTGGTGGATTTAACTTAAGAAAGTGTGTAACGGACATTTGATTACGCTCAGATGATGGCGAAACAAAAAATAAAGATAAAACACGATAGAGGCTCTCAGAAAGTTGCATCTCAGTAATAGCGGAAATACAGTGGAGTTTCTGAAGTTGTCTGTGGTGAAAGTAGAGCGGTGAATGAATAAGAAAAACTTTTGTGCGGGAATGCAAGACAAACATACTATTCTTTAGTTTATAGCCTTTATTACGAAGCTGAGCTTTCTCAGCAAGTAATGATTTCGACATGTTTGTCTGTCTGTCCGTCTGTCTGTCTGTCCGTCTGTCTGTCTGTCCGTGCTCT
>VICI01005002.1:0-10006 GCA_019593645.1 Akabosia matsudoensis
TCAGAGGGGTCAAATTTTAGATGGTGGCCAATTTGCATCATACTTGGTACAGTGATTATTAGAGTTACTTGTAACACTTCTATTGATTTTCAGTCCAATCGGATACGCTGTGAGGTCTAGGTCGTGGTCCACTTGGGTCATATAAGGCAAATTTTAAATTGTGTCCGATTTACCCCAAACATGGTTCAGTGGTACCTTAACTAAACCACTTAGCTTTTTATCTAAGCCTTTTAACTAAGCATTTTAGCTAAGCCTTTTAGCTAAACTTTTTAACTAAGCTCTTTAGCTAAGCTTTTTAACTAAGCTTTTTAGCTAAGCTTTTTCTTTTGCTTTCAGCTTCGTCTTCATAAGCTTAAAAGCTTTTATTATCACTTTATACTTGACAAAAAATCAACGTTTCATAAATAGCTTAGAATAAACCGACTCGACTCTCATTTCGCAGTAGCTCGACTCTCATTTCGGAGAAGTGATCATGTGAGCGATAGTATTATTGCCATTACACTCTCCGACATGTCAAAAGCGGATACCGCAGTTTTGGATTGGATTGATGTACTACGCACTGGCTTCCCACACGACCCAAGATCCCATTACATAGACCTTGCTGAACAACTTTTAACAAGACTTGATATGCGTGATGTTTGGTTACAAGAAGAAAATAAGATTTAAGGTAATTTGATCACACTTGAATAACTTTTAGTGAAAACTTTGAAGGATTTGCATAAACTATCCAACTTTTTTTGACATAACGTATCCAACTTTTTTTTGCATAAGGTACCCAACTTTTTTTTGCATAAGGTACCCAACTTTTTTTTGCATAAGGTATCCAACTTTTTTTGCATAAAGTATCAAGTTTTCTTTGCATTAAATACGGAGTACAATCTTCCTCTACGTGTTTCTCCTACATTTATGTACTCTTTCTTTTCAATTCTCTTTTGACTGTCTTTCAAGACGTGTTTCGAACGACGTGTTGCAAGACAAATAAGGAACAAAACGTGAATTTCAAAATGTCAAACCAATCAGGGAGAGGAATTAATCAGTGGGCAATTAATCAGTGGGTGTGCTCAGCTGCTTTCATTTGATATTGTTGTTTTATAGCTCGTCTCATACTTGGATCGACGGATACCTAATTCGTATAGGAACATCGACCGGACAACGTGTTAACTCGTAAGATCCTTTGCGCTCATAATGAAATGACTTTTTATAATCAGTTACACGACGATAATAAATAAAATGTTTGTGTCATAGAAATGCTGGAGGAGATGCATCCAAGTCTCGTGTTACGAGTCAAAAAACCACTACCGTTTGTAAAACAACAGCGAAAACAACACAAAAGTACGATGATGATTTCGCCGAAGAAGAATTCAGCCGATGTTTCGATGAGAAGATGAAAAACTTGACTCAGTAAAACTATTCAATTAATTACCAATGTAAAAGTTACCTTTCCACTTTATCAATTTGAAATTTTGAGTCGATTAAAAACAACAATTGATTGAAACTGACAGATTTGTATATGCAATGAGTATCACTCGACAACTCACTCAACATTTGACATTATATAAAGTGCGATTCCTCACTTTTGATTGGCTACAAAACGATGCTCATAAAACTTGATGATTTTCTGTGGCCAATATTTGTTTGCAAAATACGACGGGACGCCCTCATCCTCTTCTGAGTCAACGAATTTAATGAAAACGATGAGTAATTAGTTAATTCTCATTCACTGTTACAATTCTCTCTACTTCACGATCCTCCAGAAACGGTGGTAGTTTAGCTGATTTGCATTAAAACATAGCATATAATATATGTTACAAATTACATGCACACCGATAATAAACACATAATATTTATGGGCTGACTTTTTTCGTTCGGTTTTGCACATATTATCGAAACACGGGATCAAACTCTAAGTTGGCAAATGGTTCAATAGTATTCGCAAAATCTGGCCATCCCCTCCATTTGACCTTGAAATAAACTCCATCTTTGCGTTTGACCTCTCCTAGAATCCCCTCAACCTCATATAAGTCCCCTCCCATTGTGTTTGAACGAACTTTGAAAATATCAAAAATTTAAAGTATTACAACTACTGCAATAATAGGCTCTAACCTTTTTTCGCAAAATGTTAATTTTGCTATGCCACAGCTTAAAAGACAGAGCGTAAAAAGATATGCCAGAATTTTTTTCTATCTGCATTAGTTTCAACCCTAAACGCATGGAATTGCGAGAAGAGAAAACTATTCTGTCAATGCCCATGACTCGGGGTTGGTGTAAATCTTAGATCCATCAAAAAGTACCGTCCAATATGTCGATTTTCTAATGCGATAGCTAAAAAGGAAGAGCATAAAAAATTATACCTGGAATGCTTTCAATCTGTACAGGTTCAACCTTTAACGCATGGAATTTCGAGAAGAGAATACTACCCATTCTCTGCCTTGACTCGGGGTGGGTTTGATTATCAGACCCCCATAACTTCTCTTTCAATATGTGGATTTTGTATTGCGATAGCTTAAAAGGAAGAGCGTAAAAAATTATGCCAGAAATGCTTTCTATCTGTATTGGTTTCAACCTTTAACGCATGGAAAGGCGAGAAGAGAAAACTACCCTTTCACTGTCCGTGACTTGGGTGTGTGTCAATCTAAGATCCATCATAGCTTCTCTTCCAATATTTCGATTTTCTTATGCGATAGCTAAAAAGGAAGAACGTAAAAATATACACTAGGAATGCTTTCAATCTGTATTGGTTTCAACTTTTAACACATGGAAATGCGAGAAGAGAAAAACCTACTCCACGAAATGGAGGCAATCAGTGTGATTACTTCTTTGCCAATGCATGGATTTTTTGTGGAATAGCTTCTTAGAGAGAACGAGAAAAGTTCTACTAGAAACGCTTTTGAAGGGAACTGGTTTCATGCAGGAACGCATTAAAATGTGTGATAATGAAATGGAAGTAACGAAAAACCTTTTAAGAACGCCCTCGGTTAAAAATTGAAACTTTTTTTATTATACCCGGCATTCACTAGAGACCCCGGTGTTCTTTAGAAGTTTTACGGTATCCCTTGCTCCAGAACTTACGTGATTTGTGTATTAAGAAAATTCTGGTTGATGTGCAAATATATGGACACCTAACTAAGTCAACCTCAATATGATTTTTTCGAATGAATGAGAGTACGTAAAAGTTCGATTTTGATAATAGAAATAAACAAGAAAATATTGTTTTATTATTTCCACGTTTGTTAACAAATATGTATACAAAATGAAGAACGAAACGGTAAACGTGTTTGTATTGTCTGAAACATTTTTTAGTACGGAAAAAAACAAATTTTAACCAAATTGACTGTTTGGTTTAGCTTGTTAGCAATTGGAGCAAGAGTTCGTAGTCGTTTCGTCTGGTCCAGCACTATGGATGCCTACTTTGACGTGGTCAGGAAGCTGTGGGAAAACGTTAGCAATCTTTCCCATCGTACTTTCCGTTATGTAGCGAACATCTCCAGTGCAAGTGCACGCAAGCCCACCTTTCACTTCGTTGATCATGAAACAAGCGTCATCCATCCTTATACATCCAGTATCTCGATTGTATAAAATGGCTGCCTGTAAGTTGTCCGCCTCGGAACATGTTGTATTCCGTACCATGTTCGAGTGTGCCAGTATACCGGAAATGATTGTTCGGTGGCATCTTGGTAAGTTCTTCATCCAATCCTCTGTCTCAACTTTTATCGCAACATTCCCTTCAAGATCTTTTAATACAAAACTGTCTACGCAATTTTTTTAAAATCGTATAAGAAAACTTACGGTCGGTCTGTTGGATTGAATTAGGGTTTGACTGTAAACCTAGACCTGTATGGTCACTCATGTCCATCGAAGACTCCATCGAAGAAAATGCCGGGTCATTTTCACCCATTGGTGACATATGTGGAGGGATTGAAGGTTGTAGCAAAACACCTTGCATATCCGGAGATGGCGCACTCGAAAAGAACGTATCCAAATCGTTCAAATATGGAGACCCAAGATTGATTTAGCTTGTTGATGGTCTTGTGTCCAGGTCTAACATACTTCCAAGGTCAGGCAATACCGATGAATTCAGGGTAACAATGTGAATTGACATGTACGATCCGGAAGAAGACAAAGAAGTGGCTTGCGTTGAGGATGATTCTTGACCCGATGAACGCGAGCTTAATTGAATCCATGAAGAGCCAGAAGTACGATTTCGTTCCTTCGTCTGAGTAACAGTAGAATTTCCTTTGTCCGATGGGCGTCGACTTTGGTGTTGTAAATTCTGCATTTCTCCGGTCAGTCCCACCCTCACCTTTCTTCCTTCTCGCACTCTTAGATGTTTGTGACTCTGGAGGTACTACACAAATTCAAACAGATAACTTACGGTTAGAAAATAAAAGAAAAAAAATGAAAGCAGAAAGAAGTGTTTACCTACCTGTTCGTTTTCCTTTTGCCGTCGACGATTTTTTTCGTTGTCTCCTTTCTGGTTTTCGTTCCGGAATGCTAATCGTTACTGATATTTCTTCCGGTGCTTGATGAGGTCCCGTTGTCATTAAATTTTGAGGCTCCCCAACTGGCTCATCGCCGGAAGTTTGCGGACCCACTTGTGCGTTTACAGCGTCCATTGACAACATAATTTTCTTGTAGACAAGAAGCGAATCTGGAATTATATTCATTGCGGGTAGCGTCCGTTGGTCCGTAATTGAAATTCGTCGTTAAGTCATAAATTGACTGTCGCACTATATATTACAAATGTAAAACAAATAATTAAAAACTGCGAATTGTTGTTTTTGAATCTCATAGACAATTCATAACTTACCAGACGAAAACGTTGCACAAATGGAAGAAAATCTTGACTCTCTCTCCGGGCGTTCTTCATCTTCTACGAACTGGTTCATGAGTATTCGATAGTCGTTGATTTTTTCGGCAACCGAGGGCATACGTTCTATCGCCAAAGCATTTTTATAATTCCACTCTCGATAAGCTACCTTAGCGATCCTCCCAGCTTCCAGAATTGCAGGTAATCTAGGTAGGGCATATTTTACAGAGTCGACCGACCCAGGATTCTGATCGATTATCGAAATATTTTCCATTGTTGACTTGACAGGCAAAACTACCAAAAAGACCGAAAAAAACAACTTTAACAATCAAAGGATGGGACACGACTTGAGGATGACAGGAATTTAACTGGGTTTACATACGGGGGAAAAATGATATGATTAGAATGACATGCCTTTTCACGGACGGAAACAAAAAAAACAATTGAGGTTCATTGAGAGAACGCAGCATAAAAGCACGCAAGCAAAAGTTTTAAGCTCTGACTAAAGTAATAATAAAAAATTGAAGGTTGAGAAAGTTTGCGACGAAATTTATATCAAAGTGATCAGTTTTTGAAGCTCTATTTAAGAGGACAAGGATAATTGTGCAAAAAATTATAGGTTTTAAGTTAAGGTGAATTGACTGGTGAAGTTTTTACGGTTAGTTGTCCCCATTTTCTTTGCATTTGACAACTCATATACATATAAACAATGAGTGTAGGAAGATCTCCGGTAAAAAAACTACTCAAATGGAAACCGACATAATGGAAAAAATAAACACAGAGAATGCTACTCTTGTCATAGAAACAAAAGAACCATACGTCTACCTAGGAGCACAGTTTGGTACAATGAATACAAAGATAAACGACCTATCTAAAAGTGTCTTCATTAGAAAAAGAAATAACAAATGTGAAGCAGCAACCGGCTAGCTTATGTGAGAGAGTGAGTGCACTAGAAAATAAAGACAAGAAGGAAAGTGAAAATGCGTTACAAGATAGGGACCAATTGAACTCACTAAAAGCCGACTGTGCACGTTTAAAAGAGATGCAAGAGAGGGCGTGGAGGCTTACCAATATAATTGTACACGGTGTAGTGGAGAACGAAGATGCATTAAAGACTCTTCAACGTATTGTGGATACAGTGTGTCCTGAGAAACAGATTCCTGAGTCTGGAAACGCTAGCAAAAAAAGGAAAATGAGCTATACACATCCGAGAAATTCACTTACCCCGAATAAAAATGCAACCTCTACAACATGACTGGGTGGGAAACAAAAACATGACAACACAATAGGAATAAGCATCATGCATCTAAGTGTAAATTCGGCTTTTCACAAACACCAACAAATAAAAAACCATATACTGGAAAAAAATTTGACGTGGTATGTATTACCGAAACCAACCTAAAAACTGACATGCATTTTAACATTGATGGATATCAAACACATAGAAAAGACAGATCTCTACAAAAATCAAATAAAAAAGGGGGAGAAAAGTAGCAATTCTTTCAATAATGACATTACATGTAAAAAGTATGAACTGTTGAATGACGAGAACATGCAAATCTTAAGTGCTAGAACAGAATATGAAGTTATAAAGTGCAAGGTGGGCAACACGAAAAGTTTCTTCATCATTGTGGTGTATAGGCTGCCTGGAAAAAAAGTAAGAATGATTGATGATGACATTGAAGCCATTAGCCTAATATGTGCAGAACTGGAAGAGACGGGCAGGACATATATAATACTAGGTGATTTTAATATACCAGACCAAGCTACTCATAGCAAGTTAGAAAGGATGGTGGTGAGGCACAAAGCAAGTCAGCTTATACATGAACCGTCAGGAGGAGCACACATATTAGACTTGCTTATTACTAATAGACCACAGTCACTAACAAAATCGAAGGTATATGATCCTGGCCTATCTGACCACTCGGCAAAAAAACTATGCTAATCACTGGGATACCCAAGAAAACACACGTCCACATATCATTTAGAGACTTTCGTTCCGTTAATGAGGTTAAGCTGTGCGACAATGTTAATGACTATGCCATCCTACTAACAAAACCAAATATATATCAGCTCTTTGATGCCTTCCATGAAATGCTAAGCGAACTAACAAATACACATGCACCTATAAAAACTAAAAAAATTGTAAAGCACGGGAGATATGTGAAGTTAAGTGAAAATATACAGCGTGAAGTGAGAATTAGAAGAAGAATGGCCAAAAAGTATGGGAAAAGTGCAAATGAGATGGAGTGCTATGTCCGAAAGATGATACTAGACGACATCAAACATCATGCACAACTAACAATTCTGAAGCTGGGGATATGGCCAGCAGTGCAGAGACTATCTAAAGCATCTAAGAAGGTGAACATACCATTCTCGGCGGATGATATTAATACACACTTCGTCGAAATAAGCAACAAAGAACCGAGTAGCTACATGGGTGACATGCCTTAACTTAACATTGTGAACAAGTATACTGTAGAGCAAATCAATATGTGCGAATTAGAATGGGCATCGAAATCCATGAAATAGAAGAGCAGCACTAGTCAGGACAATCTGGGCATGCGTAACTTTATGTTCAATATCCTCATGAAAAAGCTATTATTCCGTTCAATACTGCTACATGTCATGAATACATATATAGTAGAATGCGATATTCCGCAAAAAATGAAATGTGCTAAAATGGTATCTATTCCAAAAAACGAGGTGACAAAGGAGCAAAATGATCTACGACCTATTAGTATAATTCCGCTTGTGTCTAAAGTGATGGAACAGTGCATCTACTTCAGAATGAGACGCTTTATACATGAAAACAACATTCTATACAATAAGCAGTTCGCATACAGACCCAACCATAATACTGAACAAGCAGAGCTCTAAATGCAAAACAACATTAGAAAAGCAATTAGTAGAAATAACATGTATGCAGTAGTTGGACTTGACGTAAAGAAAGCTTTCGACAGTGTGACCAGAAAACGACTATTCTCAAAGCTCGAATCATACAACATTGATACTACTTGGCTGGAAAATCATATGGACGGACGCACTCAACACGTATTCTGTATTGGCGAAACTTTCAAAACGCTTAGCTTTGTACGAAATATTCATCAAGGAGGAATTATGTTTGCATTGTACATAAATGACATGCCAAATGTAGTGGAGCACAGTGAAATTGCTTTATTTGCTGGCGACACACAGATTGGACTTGAGCTTGACAAACAACAAATAACGTGCAGTCTACAGCAACTAGAGAAAGAAACAAATAAACTAGCTGAATGGTTTGAAAAAATGATATGGAACTGAATGTGGACAAAACTGATATGATAACACACTGTAATAAGAGCAAGATAGATGAAGCCAAACAAATATTCATTACTATGAAGGGATGTAGAATAAGAAACAGTGATGTGATTAAGTCTCTTGGTCTCTTTCGTGATAGAAGCTTAACATGGGAACCACATATTAACAATACAGTAAAAAAAGCAACCAA
Source organism: Akabosia matsudoensis (assembly GCA_019593645.1). Classification (NCBI taxonomy): domain Eukaryota; kingdom Metazoa; phylum Arthropoda; class Collembola; order Entomobryomorpha; family Paronellidae; genus Akabosia; species Akabosia matsudoensis. The sequence continues at coordinate 8,298 of VICI01005002.1, forward strand.
AACCCTATGGATACTTCGATCGTTAAAGCCACTACTTACTTGCACACAAATAAGAATTACGACTGAAGCACTACTACTATCTCAAGTGTATTATATGAGTGTTGCATATGAAGAGGCAGCAACTAAGTTAAGGAACAAAATTGACAAAATAATAAAAAGTGCTATCTCCCTCACGTACAACATGCATACTACTGATGACGCTAAACCAAATTGGCTGATGTGAAGTGAAATGCACCAACTAAAGCTTACAATGCTTGGCTACAGTGCACTGTCAAAAACAGTTCCCATTCCACTCATGAATGTACTCAACACAGATAACATTAAGTTGAAAAGCACAAGGAGCGAGGAAGTGTTTTTTGTAAACCCTCACACATGTGTGAATTTTTTCCAACATGCAGTGACAACAACATGGGCTAAGGTAAAATTGTGCAAGAAAACTTTTCAAAATAAGTTCCAGTTAAAAGAAATAGCAATAGAATCTTTGCTGATGAAAAGAGATAAAAGTGAATGTGGTTGTGACCTGTAATGTATTGATGACGTCATAAACAGAATAAGAGAAAATTTGAATTAAGTTTGGAATATCCCAACTGATATAACGACCCAGGGAGGGGCGTCAGTTGTTGACTAACTTTATTATTACTATTATAATTCAAGAATCATTTTAATTTTCTTACATTTTTTTATTCTAACACCAACTAAATTCCAATTATCATTCATAAAACACGTTTCTTGCATTCCGATAGTCCTGGTCACTCTCGTGGCTCAACTACATGAGCACCAGGGAGCTGCATTCCAACCGAGACCGACTAGTAGTCAGTCAACTTGACTGGGTGCCATTCTTCTGAAAATGCTTATATGAGGCTAACCTTGCCTCGTGAAACCCATTTACGCTATGCGTCTGTTTTTTGAGAAGAGGCTTCATTGTCTTTTTATATTAATCAAAACATATCTCGCTACGGATACCATGCTAGATTGCCGATCCATGTTTTTGACCGGATATGCTGCCTTTTTAAATATTTCATAATTTTCAGTTTGATTTCTTAATTCAAAACGATGTATTTGTTTAAATCATGGATTCATGGAACCACAGGAAGTCGTTGGTTTCATAGTAATTGTAAAAATGATGCCCTACAACTAAAATATGCATTATTCCGAATCCGTCATGTCCATCATGGAAGAGTATTTAAGTAATCGCATATCTCAAAAAATTTTTAGTTTTTTTTACATGTTTCTTTATTAAGGTTTCAAATCAAAAGCCAAGGAATAAAATAAGAACAAAAGAAACTGACATCTGTCAAGAGTTTTTTTTCTGCAAACGTCTTGGTTATTCGCCTGCCCATTCATCATCACTTTCAGCAGCATTGCTTAAGAGAAACTCTGTGAGATCCCTTAGTTCACCCGAAGATGTGCCTGGCTTTCTGATGTCGCTGTCAACTAAACAATCACAAAATAAAAGCTTTAAAGCTTATAAAGACGAAGCTGAAAGCAAAAGAAAAGGCTAAGCTAAAAAGCTTAGTTTCAAAGCTAAGCTAAAAAGCTTAGTTTTAAAGACTGAAAATCATTAGTAGTGTTACAAGTAACCTTTGTAATCACTCTATCAAGTTTGATGCAAATTGGCTAAATCCTAAAATTTGACCCATCTGACCCTAGTGGACCCCTTTTCTGACTCCTAGGTTTGACCGATTATGCTGAAACTCCATATGATTGCT
>VICI01005003.1:0-10006 GCA_019593645.1 Akabosia matsudoensis
CGTTCTTGACAGTTTTTTGTTGTTTTTTTAAAGGATATGCAGAATAATCAGACTAGAGTTTTTTGTCTTTTAGCAGCGTAAGCTGCTTTTTGAATTTGTTTACGTCTGTCTCTCCTCCCTTCGACGGTGTTGAAGTGCAAGTTTTAAGAAGTTTTTTGGGCTCTAACTTCGGAATACATTGTCCGATGGGTTTGAGATTTTGCATACAGGTAGCCGGGAGGCCATGGCAACAGACAAATTGGATTTTAAGTTGGTTCAGGTACCTGCAGGTGCCCGAATTCGTTTTTGAGGGATAACTTGAACACGCATTGTGTGATCGACGTGAAATTTTGTACAGAGGTTCTTTATAGGTGGGTGTAACGGATAAATGCGTTTACGTCTATTTCGTGTACCTGGAGAAGCCCGAATTCTATTTTTGGGGATAACTTGAGCACGTTTAATCTGATATCTTGAGCACGTGTTTACACGTGTTCTCCGGTAGCTTCAGGTGCCAGTTTCCGTCATTAGTCATAATTTGGACATAGTTTGTCTGCTTGACATGAACTTTTGCGCGTTTTGTTCAAGGCTTACGCTACTTCGGTATTCCGTTGTACCGTTTTATTACATTAAAAACTATAACAACAGCATGAAATGCGAAACAAATCTGTCATTGTTAGAGAAGGGTACCAGTTTGTGCTGCTTTTTTCGTTCATTAAATTTCTTGTATGGTTCTTTTGTTGCAAAAATGTAATTGAGGTCAGATGACAACTATTCTTCAAATGGCGATGCAATCGTTTAAAGAGGCAAATTGTGGAATGGCCCAACTCAAAACTTCTTACAAGCGCACCCTTTGACTATTCAAACGTAGCTCTCGAAAGATTGAATGAATTTACAATTTATAACAAATATTCTCAGCTCCAAATTTTCGGAAACCTCGTATCAGACAATAAGAAGACGTATCATGCAATTAGAACGACAGAATAATTCTATTTAATATTTAATAATGAATCGACAAAGAAGAACGCGGCCACAGTAACACAAATGAGTTTTGGAACAAAATGTTACTCAGATTATTCGAATTTAAAATTTATTTTAATATTGTATTCCTGTTTTGCCTTCACCTTTCTGTTTCGTCCTTGATAAGGATTCGTGTGTACGGATCGAAACATCTGAATTTGAAATAAATTTCATCACTCGTTGAACCCTTGAAAGCTTAACTAATTATTTAAATTTGTGCTGCTTTTTTCGTTCATTAAATTTCTTGTATGGTTCTTTTGTTGCAAAAATGTAATTGAGGTCAGATGACAACTATTCTTCAAATGGCGATGCAATCGTTTGAAGAGGCAAATTGTGGAATGGCCCAACTCAAAACTTCTTACAAGCGCACCCTTTGACTATTCAAACGTAGCTCTCGAAAGATTGAATGAATTTAAAATTTATAACAAATATTCTCAGCTCCAAATTTTCTGAAACCTTGTATCAGACAATAAGAAGACGTATCATGCAATTAGAACGACAGAATAATTCTATTTAATATTGACTATCAAGGGTATCAACGTATGGTTTCCTGAACCAATTTAAAAACTCATGTGTCAAAGTAATTTTTTACTCTAGGAACGAAAATGAAGCCCATATAAAACCGAGATCTTGTGGTAGCATCTGACAAACAAATGCCACAGAATATCTGGGCCAGAGAGAATGATTGTTATTACCGTTTTTCGTTTCTCCAGATATTTCAGTAAGTTGACAAGTAGGCTTGGGCATCCTCTTGTAATCCAAAAAAATGTTCAACTTTTCAAATGCAGCCACAAGATGAAAAATGTTATCATATTCCTCATGAGTGCCGTCGTGAACCACGCCTAATTTACCATTTGGACGTGATGCAAGAAGAAATGCGCTTTCCATACACTTCTTTCTTTACAAACAATTCTTTTCGCTATTTAACTGCAAACGTCATGTTGTGCAGGTGTGGCACGTAAAGGAAACTTTGTTTTTAGTATAGTTTTTCACAGCATGCTATCTATTCACCCAGATATAGCTTTTAAAAAACGACTTGAACAAAAAAAAAGTGAATCCGTAAAAACTTTTGGACAAGCCCAGGAATTACGTGATTCAGGGTAATTTCATTTTTTTAAACGGGCCATTTAAATAAAATTTCCGGTTTTCATAATGATGAGCTGAACGTATCAAATGAGCTATAATGGCTTCTCCATTTCTTTGCCATATTAAAAACCCACTCTTCACAAGTCAACCGGGAGGAATCGCTGTAAACACAAAAATGCTCGTTGAATTGCTTTCTCTTCTGTCTTTTGGGAGAAAGTCCTATAAACAGGGAAAGACATTTGTTGCAGTCTACAGTTGAGCATTTCCTACTGGCTTGGTTTTGTCTTGGCAAGGCCATTTTTTGGTTCAACTTCTGGCGCAGCAAGATGTTACGTTGGGTAACAGGAACTGTTTGCCAGTCTAAAATGCCCCATAAATATTCGAGAAAAAGGCAGGCTCAAAATGGATTTCCTTCTGTTGCATGAGTTGACTAAGCATATCATCATGTATGGAGATGTGAATGTTAGGATAATGATGACGATAAGTTTACTACCTTTTCTCGCATTGTGGAGAGTTGGGGAATTAGAACATTGCAATCCCCACAGGATGAACAAGCATCGCTATAAAAGTACAAATATCTTTATAACTTTCGGTGGCCCAAGCCCGCCTGTAACAAAGATGTGAAAGTAATAGGGCTTGATTGGTACTGTAACGTCTCTATATGGGCGACTACTTAATTCCACAGATTCTACAGTTTTGATGGATACAATTGAAGAACGAATGAAGCATCCATAGTAAAGGTTTGAATAGAGCGATAACGCGGTAAGGACATTTCGAATAGAATTACGTAAAAAGATCCACTACTGTTGTAAAACCTCATCACTTGGGTCGTTTACAAAAGCATACAAAAGGGACCGAGAATCTAACTGTGAGAAAAAACAAAAGTATGATTTGCACATTTGGACAAAAAAAAAGATATGCAAACGATGTACTTAGTTACATGGCGGACCTGCTTCTAACTAATATGCAATGCAAAATACTCACGAAACTACATAATCACTTTTTTTCCATAATATACGAATTTTTAGGAACATGATATATTTTTGCTGAAAATTGTTTGCCATTAAACCTCCTGATTTCCCTTCTTTCAAGTTTTAAAATAGTTTTCTTGTAAGATTCATGTAATGAGTTTCGTTTCAATAATATGATCACTCAGAACTAAACAGGCTTCCAGTATCTCACAAAATATAACTTAGGTAGTTCAATCTTAACAGTGCAAGGAGTGCAGTGTAACTTAATTTATACCCAGATAACACATGTTTTTAAGATGGAAGATAGTTTTGATCGGCACTCGTTAATAAGAATGTCTCCACTACTGTGTTTTTGTTCAGTAAAGTAATTTTCCTATGCCTATACCTTCATCTCATTTGATAAAAAGTAATTTTTGTTAATAATAATGAAATTACTGTGCTTATTTGTAGGGAAAGTCAGGAGAAGACGAATTCATACGACACACATAAAGGGAGTGTTTCTCTTGTTGACTAAAACTCTCTCTTCGCTTCATTGACAGTAGTAGCCTTGCCAAGACAGCATACTTCATTCGTGGCCCCATTACTCTTCCTCTTGTCTAGTCATATGCCTTCGTGTCTATTGTGATCCTTGTTTTTTTGTCGCGAGTGTCCAGCAAAGAGAGCAATTTTGGCAAGATTGTCATATTTGTCAACATGAAATGTGATTTATTTTCACGATACTTCTGCAAACAATGGGGTGCTCTGAACAGTTGAGCGTTTAACGACTTCATTCAAAATACCTGCATACCTGACTCATAGAACCAGCAGGAATCCAACGATTAATGTNCCTGCATACCTGACTCATAGAACCAGCAGGAATCCAACGATTAATGTTATTTATATTTCCATTAGTAGAAACTTATTGGTGCCTTCCAAAGTTAACCTACATCTCTGTATTGCTCCAATAAATAGTACCGGCATCAAAAATTGTATGTAAATAAATGTACCCTCTGCTCTATTTTTAGACATTTCGAGTTGAAGATGACTTTAGCTGAAACCATCGTCAAGTGTCATCTATATAACTAGCCTTTGTTCTTTTGTACCATCGTGGAAACGTTTTCACTTAACGGTTGAGTGGACATTCCAAAATGGCTAGTCTTCTTGAATCAACTTATTTCTTCATTCTTTTATTCATAACCTGTGGTCTCTGCTCTGAAACACCACCAAATTCCAGCAGAGCATCTTCTTCCGCCGTAAAAATCTCTGAATACGACGAGTTTCAAATAATAATGGATGTGGCGGGTGCCCCGCAGACAGAACAAGCAGAACTTTTCCACGGACCGTTGACAACTGTAAACTCGACTAGCAATAGAATAAAAGAAGGCGACTTCGGTGTTCAGAAAGACGTGAACAGGAGTAAATCCTTGGTTGAAAGGCACACAAAACCAGAGGGATTTCCTCCAGAGAATAGAGAAACAAGAGGCTCTAACAGTACAGGAGTATCCATACCTTCCCCAACAGACCTTGAAAAAACGGAATTGAACGAACATAGCTCCTCCAGCACAAGTTCTATTCAATATTCATCACTAGTTTCCAGACACTTGTCAAGAAGAAAACGAACTACCAGTGGGTCGGCTCATAAAAATCATCACAAGACCGGCCAGCAGCAGTCTTCTACCCGTGAAAGCGTAAGAACATGGATTATCCAAGTATTGTTTGTGTGTGTATGTATTTTCCACATGAGTGAAAGTAATGATAGTTCTTCTGGGTGGTAATCGTTTTTCTCTAGGTTCAGGAAAAAGGCCGACATCAGTCTTACAGGATTCCGGACGCAGAGGTGTTGTTAAGATCACATTCTTCTCAACCCACTCATTACCCCAATCACCAAAATAGTTTGCACAAAAGAGCCGCAACTATTTCACCGGCCTCTCTCTTCCTTAAAATCTTTATGGACTACTCTTCCCCAAACGAGGATGAAACGACTGTAAGTGGAACTTCGAATGGCAAGCTAGGGCAGACAAATTCCTCCTTGACTCCCACAAACAGTCGTCATCGTTACCACAGAAGCTCTCGTACCTCTATACCTTCTGGAAATAAAACCGATGTTGGTGTATCTACCGTTGAGAATGAAGCTCACATGACAATGCTAATGAAACCACAAGGAAATAGCAGCCTACTCGAGTGGCCAGGAAAGTATGAGAATAATGAAACCAACACTACTGACGGATTTCCACAACCACACAAATGCATGGCGAAAGTGTCATCCTGTCCCGAAGGCTTTTTCGCGTGCAAAACCAATTCAGTTCTGTGTCTCCCCCAGTCCGCGATTTGCAATGGAAAAAAGGACTGTCCAGACGGCTCTGACGAAGATAAAGATTGTGGTAAGGATTTTGAATAAGTTTTGTATAATTCCTGCTCTTGAATAGAATTGAAGCAAGTGTCACCTCTGCGAAAAATATTCCCAGTGATATAGCACCTTCCATTATAATTTTTTTGCTCTCGTGGAAACCCACAAATCTTTGTATGCACCATGCGGGTTGACTACGTGTTCCTCAAGGATCATTTCATCGGGAGAGAGCTCTCAATAATCCCTCTTCAAGCTTTATCGTCACAAGCTCATAAATATCTTAATCGTTGTAATTCATCTTTGACTTTCTCCGCAGCCCCTTTCCATGTTTGTTTGCTAAAACCCATCACAAAAACAAATTCCTTCGTTTAGTATCCTCAATACATTCATTTATGCCTATATTCATGGACATTTCTGGAGCAAAATCGATGAGAGAGACAAAAAAAGTCCGTTTTTTTGTGGAATGTTTTGCTGTCCCGGTTTTGGAAGGCTCACAAGGTTTCCTCTCTTACCCACACAATAAAGAGAAATAGAAACGGAAGTCATGTCTGATATCTTTATCCTTCGTTTAGTATCCTCAATACATTCATTTATGCCTATATTCATGGACATTTCTGGAGCAAAATCGATGAGAGAGACAAAAAAAATCCGTTTTTTGTGGAATGTTTTGCTGTCCCGGTTTTGGAAGGCTCACAAGGTTTCCTCTCTTACACACACACAATAAAGAGAAATAGAAAAGGAAGTCATGTCTGATATCTTTTCGAACACGGTTATTGCATTAGAATTAGCTTCTGGTTGTTTCATTCTTTTAAAAAAGAAAAGAAAACGAAGAAAAATGTCGCTCTGAAAACATTGTTATCTCGTCTGTCACATCCTGTTTTCTTTTCGCCCCAATACCGTGAAGAAAGTAACTACCCAAGGCAGAAGATATTTAAAACGAGAGCTTGGTACGAAATTCCAATATGGTGTATAGTCTAATTTGAAGCAAGTACAATTTTATTATCCTATTAACGTTTTATTTCGTTTGTTATAACGCATATATAGTATTTACAAATTTTGTATCTTATTGTAATCCGGAAGAGGAGCGACAAACAAGAAACTTTCTTTTGTTATCCATTGATTCTTTTTCTCATCTTGGCAGTTGTTTTTAATTCTGTTCAGTAAACGTTCACGAGAAGAATTTCTGGGACAACTACTTCAGGAAGCGCCCTTCTGCAGATGTGAACGAGGAGACTGTCAATGGGAATGCAAGTTGTCTTTGTAAGTGCTTTTTTCTGCTTAGAATATAACTCTCTTTTAAAATTTTGTAGTAACATATCCCTAGCAAATGGGTACATACTTAGGTAACTAAAACGCATAAGCTGTAGAAGGTATAACTTTCTACATATTTTGCTGGAAATAAACAAATCATTGTGCTTGTGTTTTTAACCTCCTTTGAAGCAAAACAACCATTCGTGAAAAAATTCATTCCAAGACAAAAAAAATCAATTATGTAGATTGTGTATTTGAAAAAAAAAACAGTATGCTCTTTGTCACACTACTTTTCATTTAGTTCGGATTGGAAACTTTTGGTGATATTCTTTCCCAAAAACTGTTTCTGCTTTTATCCTTTCAGATACCGATGTTGTTTCAAGGAAAGCAAGAGGGAAATCGGGAGTGGAAAATGGAAAAGGGGATCAGCACGGGCTTGACGACTTTCGTGGAATGCTTGCAAATCGAACGTGCAAATGCACTCGAGAGAAAGTCCTTTGTCAGAATGTGCATCTAACTAATCTACACGCATTCCCAGAGGATGTTCAGTTCTTGTAAGTGGCTAAACATCTACATCTTTTATTTTCGGTCCTAAGCCAAACTTGGAGGTGGGAGGTTGCTGCTAGGTGGATTTCTATCGCTTTAATTTTTGTTTGTTTGTTCTTATCTATTCACTGAGAATCAATTGTTCAGCTCACTTAGCTCCCAGGTTTTGGGTATTTATAGTGGGACTTTGGCTCTTGACTCGTATGCCATTTTGGGTTAACGGCATGTTCAAAATGTAATCCACAGTCTAGAAGAGTTTTCGTGTAAAACTGCCAAAAAATTTGGTGGAGGCAGTGCAGGCACAGCAAACTTTCATCAAAACCTATAAACAAAATCGAAAGTTTATTCTTTGTCATCCCCTGGGAGTCTTTAGTCTTGTTTCAACTCTAGCCGACCACCCAGTCAGGGATTAAGTGGGAAAATGAAAAATGCAAATAGAGAAAAATATGTCCTTCCAAAAAGTTCTCATTGTTCATAACTTTCCCATTGCATGAGACTTCACAGGGCCTACACACACACATTCCAAAATTGGAACCGGCCGGAACACATATTTTATTTATGTGCACGCGTTCCATAACTTTCAACATTATTGTCGTCCATGCACTCAGCCTTTTCTTGGAACAAGAACTGCATACCCCCAAGATATTGTATCCCTGAAAAGTTTTGTGGTTAAGCTTATGGAGATTTGAACTTTTTTTATCTTTCCCTATTTTTTAAGTAGCCACGTGCTTTACTCTGTTGGAAGCCATTATCATAAGTGAAAAATAAACTGGCCAAGAACTGTCATGTTTCCACTTCTCTTAAAAAAATAGTTTCTCTTTCTTACAACACTTTTATCTGTTTATACACTGATGAGATGTGGTTTAACTGCCAAAAGTAATAGAAATACCCCCTGAAGAGACTTTACTTTTATGAGTACTTTTTTTCTCGGGTAATAAGCACTCCTCTGAAACCTCGCTTGAAACTCGGTCCACCTTTTGTCATGTTTCTCGTTTATTTTGTCATCGCCACTGTGCCTCTAAAAGTATCATTATTGTTTTTGTCCAGAGAACAATGATTTCACGCTCTCAGGGCAGTAATTGGTCAACTACAGTATTTCCCATAACCAAGTACTATGACAGCATGCTACTCTCGAAAACTAAGTTGAAGAAAAAAGCCGAAACATTCCTGCTCAAACTTTCATCTGTTATTTCATACAGCAGCATCTGTGTGTAGTGTTGTAGTCATTAAAACCTGTCACATAAAAGCCACTCCATCTGAAGATGAGAACCGTGGGAAAAAGCTTGTACAATGTTGAAAGTTAATAGTTTTGTAAAAGGTTGTATTTTTCGCCCTGAATCATTGTTTTGTTAAACACATGAGTAATAACGGAAATGAAAGGCCGTCTTTACACAAGGTTACACGTTCAGCAACCTCCCGTGAAGTGCAATGTGTTTGTATTGTTCTCTATACCCACGTTATAAAAGTAGGGGGAAAGAGAAAGTCGGTTGAATCAGCAAACAAAAGCCATGAACTTGCAGACGTAGAGGAAATTTTCCATAACTTGACCAGAAAACGATGAAATGTATACATACAGTTTTGAAATCCGAGAACTGCTGTATGTGGGAAAATTTGGACTATCTTTGTTAGATGAATTAGGTTTTTAAAGCGTTTACTTGTACTAATGATAATGATGGACTACTGGCGATGACACTAAATGTCATACGAAAGTTGGCAAGGTCGAAATGGTTTTGACAGTTTCAACCCATTTATGAAACCGGTTTAAATGGAAAGATGAAAGGCTCTGCTTACAAATTTGTTGACGAACATTTAATTAAAGTAGCCGGGAGGCTTGATACCTTTCGTTAGAAAGTTGAGAATGTAAGGATGAGGATTTGAGCAACAAGGATCTCATGCAATGTCAAAACTAGTAAAACCTGGTTAAAACCAGTTTTAAACACTTTACGACTGGAACGAACTTTGTACTTCAAAACGTCCTCAGAATTTATAATCATGCATCGGCGAATGTCACCAACTGCACGAGGCTGTCTGCAAGATGCTTCCACTGAAGCTAGTATGATTCTGATGAATATTAATACATAGGATGGATATATAGCGGTTTCTTCAAAATTGTGGTTTTACAGACGAACACTCACTCAAAGAATTTTCGGTAAGGTACCCAGAAAACGCTTCTATTTGAGACGATCCATTTTGGTCCTTCCTTTGAAGTTCTAGTTGAATCAAAGATGGAGACTGTCTGAAGGGCGAAATATTTGGGCTTGGCACACAACCACATGAAATGCATGATTACTTTCTTACACTTTTTATGTAAAACGGTCGAAAACCTATTGTGGCTTGCCAAATTACCTTTAGCACGAAGTGCTTATGCGATGCACCCATAGCATCCAAGCTCAATTCTTTACTAACATTCCATGATTGATAGCGTTAGGTCCTTACTGAAGTGTTTTCAAGATATACCTACTACCTATAATTCAAAAACTTCGAGGGCTATTGTCTGCATAGGTTTTGTTATTTCGGCTTTTAATGGATTTTGTTTTCTCACTTACATGCAGAATATTTTTTCTCTTTTAACGTTTCCCGCAAAGCACAAAAACTAGGTAACGGAGCGGTTGATTGCTTTAATCAAGCAATTTGCATAACAATCTAAACTATAAGCTGATGAAAACGGTCTTGCATTGCAATAAATTTTGATGTAATAATAAATAAAAAATCGGTAAATGATACGTCCGCTAAAGGTCGCGTTTCCTGTAAAACGCCAACAAATAGGCAAATAAAGTAAACATCCCAAAGCAAGGGCATAATAAAAATAGCAAGACTTATCTTATACAGC
>VICI01005004.1:0-10003 GCA_019593645.1 Akabosia matsudoensis
TGCGAGAACTGCAGCTTTTATTCCACTCGTTAGAATGAATCCAATTGGCAGCTTGATTTTATGATTCAATCCAACTACATAAAGGAAGAGAGCTGCTGATGCAACCTTATTCTTGTCTTTTTCGATAACTGTTGCTACATCCCCATAATTCACGTAGCCCACGATTCCGTTTTCTTTGTGAATCAGTTGTCGACGAATGTGTATCTCGACCAGCATAAAGGCAAGGTAGAGCTTCGTTGGAATTGATTCGGTAAGCTCCTTCAGGTAAACTTAAGATTCGTCCAAGAAACCAGGTTTAACATTGACATGGCTTGTGCACGCTCTGAATGACCGTGTTGTTGGAATACAGTTGTTAAAAGAGTTTCGCAAAAAGTCATATCCTCTCCCAGAATAGTAATGAAGTTTAAAGCAAAAACTCTTTAAACGCTCATCATAAGCCACAGTAGTTTTGCCATCAATCGCGCGCGTAACAATTAGCTTCAGTGGATCTGATGCGATGTTCTCGTCCAAGAACTGGAAAATGGTGGCATTATCTATCTTTGATTGCGTTGATTGTATTGTGTCTTCGTCTTTTTTTTCTTCAAGCCGTCGCACTTTTTGATTAGCGAGCTCGAGTAAATTGCAAAGAGCTTAAGATATACCTAGAGTACCTACTCCTTTAGGAAAAACAAATTGTAAACAACAAAAATTGATTATTACGAAAGGAAATTTTTAAAAGTTTTCAGGGGCAAGAAGTTTCCAAGTGATTTTTTTGCACACATGAAACAAATAGCTCAATGTTTTTCTCTCCTTTTATCAAAGCATTTACCATAAAGATAATGATTCAAGAGGAAATATACGGGGAATAGTGTATTTTTAACGAAATTGGAGTTTATTCCCGTAAATTCTATTCAGGCTGTCTTCTCAAAACATGATTATTTACTATTACAACAATTTCGGTAGTAAAGTATTTTATTTGAATGGATTTAAGAAAACATTTTACATTTGTCTTGCAACATATAAGTAATGCAGTCTGGAAAAGGTGACCGACTCTGCTTCACCCTCCAAGTTCCAACCTCCAAACGATATTTCCGTTCGCATTCTTGGCATCCTTGTGTTCCACTGTCCACCACATGCAATCGCCAGGAATAAGGACCACTATGTATCGTTGTAAAAACTACATCAATATCTACTGTACTGATCTGAAAAACAAAAGAAATGTTGGGAGGGGTCTTGTCGGTTTCTTAAACCGCATTTCCCAACGTTATTTGATTTTAGGCCATGGCTGAGGACCCCAACATTGTTCACACTAGACAAATCAAGGTTTCATTTATTGTATAGATCAATGGCCCACTAAGAAAATATTTTGAGTAACTGTAAACGAAAAATTAAGCTTTAATATCAACTGAAGTTTAATAATAAACAAACGCGTAACGCGAACGAAAGCTTAAATATCGACGAATATAAAAAGCAACAAAAGCGAAAAAGTATGAACGAAACTAAGTAAATTGTAACGCAGAAGTAATACAAATTAATGGCCGGAAAAAAGAATACATTTCGTATTGACACTTCGTTTGGTTGTAGGCACAACCTTCAAAGTTTCCTCTTTCGCTACGTAATGAAACTTAATTTTGCAGTATGTTCTACAAACATCTTGGATTAGCTGGTAAACATGTTGGAAGGATGCGCGTATGACCTCATGCGTAATTGCTTTAAAAACTCCAGCTTCGATAGAGTCTTTTGTTATTCTTTTGGAACATAACCTTCCGACTCCTTTATCCTTTCGCCCTTCCCGTATGCAACTTTCAGTCATTTTACAAATGGTAATCACATCTCGCGATGGTATCGTCAGACCACCGTTATCTCTTTCAAAAATCAGAGCGTGAAATGTAATGTAAAGTAAGCTTTTGGTGAAATGTAATGCAGTCGTATAGAAAATTCCTCTATCTGTTTGGAGTAAGCTCCTTTCAACGTTAAGCGCTTATCGAGTTCTTGAAAAAATTCTTGAGACTTTGACAGATTGATTGAGCTTGACTGGGTTTGAACTTCAGTATTTTTAACCCGAGGTTTTTGGGCACATGCTCGTAACTGTGCTTTCAGGCTCGAAATCTCATGTGCCTGTTTGTCTCTGATTAACTCTGAGCGAAGAGCTCGTTGTCTTCACATTTGTTTGTCTGATTTGTAGTTTTCCAGACGCTTTTGCAATACTGCATTTTCAGCTTCTTTTTTAGCAAGCAGGGTTTTATAATCATCGACTGGTTTGGTTCTTAAAACTACTTCAACAGAGTAGCCACAGTCCACATCCATACATTCGAATGGAGATCTTTCTGAGCTATTCTTCGAGCATTTAACGCATTCCTAAGAATTAGACAATATCGTTTGAAAAACCATTACGATAAGAAGGTGGCAAATTCCTACTCAGCCGTTAGATATACACTGCGCCCCATGCTATGTCAACGGCTTTCTAGGCAACAGTGCCAATTAATGATTTACCGTTAAGGTTTATAATTGTATTCAATGTTAACCCCTTAAATATTATAATACTTCCATTAAAAAGCCACAGCTTTAATGACGAAGCTGAAAGACAAACACTACAGAAACTGCTAAGAAAAGAAGCAAAAAGAAACCTCTGAGAAATATTAGCAAAAAAGCAAAGAAACCTAAAAGGATTGCATTGAAACGACCTAAATAAGAGTTATAAGAAAGACAAAATCTGAGCCCTGACTCTGAACCCTAGGGTAGACCGATAGGGCTGAAAGTCAATAGAGTTCTCGCAAAACACCTATAGTATCACTGTACCAAGTTTGGTCCAAATCGGCCAAAATAAAAAATTTGACCCCTGGACATGACCCCCATAGTTGAACCGATAGGGCTTAAAGTCAATAGAGTTCTCGCAAAACACCTATAGTATCACTGAACCGAGTTTGGTCCAAATCGGCCAAAATAAAACATTTGACCCCTGAACCTGACCCCTAGGGTTGACCGACAGACGGACAGATAAGACTCACGGACAGACAGACACACGGACAAACAGACTCACGGACAGACAGACACACGGACAAACAGACTCACGGACAGACAGACACACGGACAGACAGACTCACGGACAGACAGACGTACAGTCTAACTATCGATGGCATTTCTTGTAATAATTATGATGATTGAAACCCTTACACTTATATCTTCAGCCAAATAATAAAGTTTACCCAGTTCTCAAGAGGTTTCCCATACTGTAACGTAGGGTTGTGCCCGGTCAGAATCATGTTTCGGCTTCCTCCTCCAGNTACACTTATATCTTCAGCCAAATAATAAAGTTTACCCAGTTCTCAAGAGGTTTCCCATACTGTAACGTAGGGTTGTGCCCGGTCAGAATCATGTTTCGGCTTCCTCCTCCAGTTGATTTGCATCCTGCTTAAAATTTTCAATACAAACTCTGGGCTGCACGGGTATTTTCATCCCGGGATTCGTTTTTTCTAGGAATGCCTTCCAAAGTCCGGAGTCGTTCTTTGGAACTCTACGTTTTCAAATAATTTATCAAATTCATGTCCCGCCTTTTCATCATCTTATGAGTGTATATGCAAAGATACTTACTTATGCAAAGATATGCATTGCTCCAAGGATGAATCCTTACCACAACCAAATACAAAGCAGGTATGCATTTCTCCAGTCAAATCCAAATAAGACGCGAACACAGTTGACTTAAATGTACAGTTATCTCCCGAAGATCATTCGAATACGTTATTCGAAATCAAAACAAACGCAAATGCAAATGTTCGAAATGTTTGAAATATTGCCCTAGAAAATTCACCTGGTAACATCTTGCCCCTGAAAACTTTGCCCCTCAATAATCAAAAAAATTATTGATGAAGGGCAATGTACACCTCTTGGTAAATTGCCGGCTTTGGCAAGCGAAACCACCAATTCGTTGCTCGATTTTTTTCTGATCTTCCGCTCTTTCAGCTTTCAGTTTGGCGATTTCGTCTTTTAGCTCGGTTGGAGTAATAATTTCAAACGAGGAACCCATACAATCAAGCTCCAAATCATCCTGCAAAGTTCCAAATATGGTTTGTACCCGCATAACTTATAAAAATGATAACTTTGTCAGAAAAAAACTCATTGTTATTTATTTTAATTCGACTCCATTTATGCATTGTTCAAGATATTAGATCTTCCAGAAGGAGGACGAAGAATATTCTTGGTTTTGAAATGCAGTTCACATGCATGTAACTTTTCTGTGATGCTGCCATCCCAGTTATGGCGAGCATTTGCCAAGTTAAAAAACTTCATCCACTTTCCATATGTAGGACTTGCTTTTGAAACACTACACACAAGCAAAATGTAGTCCATTGATACTGATTAAAGTCAATTAAAATTACAATAGTCAGTGTCAAAATACCTGAACAAACCCCTCTTCTTTTGTTGCAAAACGTAACGATTTCGATTTAATCGATTAATTCAGTCGACATCGATCGTAAACAAAAACAATACACAACTGTGTTTCAGAAAAAGCAAACTCAAAAAATAGTTAGAGAAATGCGATAGTTTGAGTGTCCAGGTAACCCGGTACATTCATCGTTTGGTTGTTTGCTTCTGAAAAAAATTACTTTTTCCCTTCTATTTAATTCTATATTTCGATTGTGGGGTCCATTAGTGTCAGATGCTTCAAATTTTGGCCAATTTGCATCAAACTTGGTACAGTGTTACTAGAGGTCACTTGTAACACAACTATTGATTTTCAACCCAATCAGATACGCTTTGAGGTCCGGAATGTGTTCCACTAGGGTCAGATAGGGAAAATTTTAAATTGTGGCCGATTTGCCCCAAACTTGGTTCAGTGGTACTTTAACTAAACATTTTTGTTAGCTTTTGAGCTAAACTTTTTTCCCTAGGTATTAGCTATTTTCTTTAGGTTTTTATCTTTTTTCCTTAGCCTTTTCTTTTGCTTTCAGCTTCGTCATTTTAAGCTTAACAGGTTTTAGTATTAGATTTAATGTTGTCGCAGTTTCACAAGGTATTGAATATACTGAAAATCATCAAAAACATGCGATCAAATCATTCGAGATTTAAACATCCTGTGTGACTTCCCATATACCCAAACAGAAAAGGTTCTTGCAGTGGGAGAAATTGGTAACAAACAATGATCCTAGAACTTGGCTTACTGATTAGTTGGCTTTTCTCATACACAAGATCGGGAAAAATCTATTAAAGAACGTTACAAACATGCCTTTACTTTTCCTCCAGCATTCCCTCATCGATTCAATTCACCAAAAATACTGTTAAATTGATTCAATCAAAACCTCTCGTTCTAAAATGCCAATTTTACAAAAAAAAATTAAATGTGTATTAGAAAGACATTCCGAATGTATACGTATCATTCTCTTCCTTAAACTTCTACTTAGGTCTTGGAATCTGAAATGGAGAAGAATGTGCCATATACTGACAAAAACAAAGTCTTCTAGTAGAGCATTAACTTTAGTATTCCGTACGCTTCCTTGGGCAGAAACAATGTTTTCCATGAAAAACAATTCCTTGTAATGACACTTAATCCAGATATGAGGCTCAATCGCACACTTTTACTTTCCGAGATGGCGGATAAAAGCATACCGATCCAGCACACTGTTGAATTTTGTACTTTCTGTGTATCTGTTGGCATTTAGATGATTTCAGAAATCTGCACACATTCGTTAGTAAATTGCTCAATTTCCTGCTTTATCCGTAGCAGATGTTTTCAGATAAAGTAGTACTAAGCCAACATAAATTTAGTATAAGTATATTTTCTCTGTATGTTTTTTATGCAGTACTGTGGCCGGAATTGCAAGACATTAATTTTTAGCCGGTGATATTGCTTCGCTCTATTTTTGTTAATTTTTGTTGTCAAAATGCATTTTCTGCCATTGAATCGGGGTACCCCGTCTGCCGACAACAAAAAGCATTTTGACAACACAAAATTGTTCAGCAATATTACCGGTTCAAAATTAATATCTTGGGTTTCCGGTCACAGTACATGAGCAGGACTTTCAAAAATACGGACCTGTTGAGACTAGACTGCAATTTTATTCAACACCCACCTCGCAGTAAACTTTCTCCATTCGTAAGGGGTCTTGCTCGAAAATTCCTCGAATGTCTTAAATCGACGGTTACTATCGCTTCGCCAGCCAGCGTACTGAACGATGATAAAATTTTCAAAGAACAACCGGATATGAAAGACACTCCCTTGTCCTTCGGCAGTCGAGAGAGGTGCCAATGCTCTGGTATCAGATTGAGAAGTACCAGCTCAAGAGTGTTTCCTAAGTGGTAGATGCCCGACGGAAGTAACGCTAGATCTACTTACTCCGACGTGGTAACGTAAAAGTCGCCCACAAGGCATTAGAGAAAGTTACCATGGCCATTTTCTTGCTAACCATTGGGCTTCGGAGAAAGCCAGTTTTTTTAACTTGAAAATTGCCAGATTAGCCTTGTACGTTGACATTTAGCAATACGGAAGTAAACGTGAACCGTTAAAATGAGATGTTGTCATCGTAAAAAGCTTTTATCTTGTCACTATAGTGCAATCTTGTACTTTACGAACTCTATTTCTCTTTAAAATATTTCTTTTTATCCAAGAAGCCCACGATAACTTGAGCGCTTGCCAAAACATTAAAAGAGAAACTTTAATAATTTGTTAACATTAACAAGGAAACTAGTTAATTATAAGTGTGTTCAACATGACAATTGTTGTTTCGTGCACAAAACCGTGTCTTGTCAGAAGTTACAGTACGACAGGGTTGACCGTGAGGAAACATGAATGATGGACCTTTTCAGTGATGCCGTATTTCACTTGAAACTGAAAACGAGAATAAACGAGAGTAAACACTTATAATCAGTCATTTTCTGGATGAAAAAAACAAACTAGGAAATCACACGTACTCAACGTTAAATAAGCATATCTTGTTCAAAATCCAGTTGAAGGATTCATTTAGAGGCCAAACGTTTCAGAAAATTCGGTCCCGAAGATACTAAATTCTCGGCCAGGAAGCGCGGAAGTATATATACACAAGTTTCAGTTTCCATATTATCCAATGCGGTCATGCCTCAAATCTGTGTTTCGTCCCATTTCTAAAACAGAATTTGAATGGTCGACAACTGATCTCAACTTTATCCACAACATTGACCATCCGAAGCCTCTCTGTATATCTTGCTTTATCTCTTCAATATCTTGCATGGAAACTTGCCGTGCTCTAGAAATGATAGCGTCCATAAGTGTATGGGCGCCTCATACTACCCTCCAAATATGGTCCGAAAAAAAATAGAGAAAGTGTCGGCAACAGATTTGGTAAGTGCAGTTGACAAGTACCAGTAGGTCCATATTCTCGATGCTGTCCGTGTAAAAGTCATGAGATCGCGAAAACGTGTTGTTTTTCCTGTCCCACAAACAGAAACAATGCCGATTATAATGCCATTTACAGTTCATTTTCTTGCCAAGAGGTTCCTTTCAGTTTTATACCTTCTACGTCCGATTATGGCTGCTATAGCAACATGCGTAGATTATATTAGGCATTCAGCTCCCAAACAGAGTATCAAGCTAAGCAGGAACTGTCAAAAAATAATTGCCAACGAATGGAAGTCATTGAGAAAAAGATTAGGACGTTCCAGTCAATGGCTGTTCCTGGATACTGTTACGGCCAGCTTTTACCGGAAATGATAGGACACGTTTTTACGATAATTGCAAAAATACAATAGGATGCAAATCTTCTTGACAACAGAGAAGTCTTGCTCTTGGGTAGTGAAAGCCGTATTGTTTGCAAGGAGTGTCCGACATACTGACCTAAGCTATTCGGAACCTCTGTGTGTGTGAAAGCTACATGGGGAAAGAGTCATAAAAACGTATAATAATCGTTATGAAAATACTTAAGATTCCTGTAAAGTGCTTGTTTTGCGATAGAGAAAGCATTCATAAAACGAAAGGCATTTCTAGTGCGCACAATTTTGCTCCTATACTTCTCCACAACCTATTGAAATGGATGGACTTAAGTCAAAATCATTAGAAAAGGCACGATATTATTTTGACTATAATTTTGGTCATATTTACCGGGCTACTTAAAATATTACGGCGTACGTCTTTGAATTGCGTAATAAGAGATAATTTTGAAGCCATACGCTTCAGTTTTACGTACATTAGTGCTGGCTACATGATGACAAAAATTGTTGTGGAGCTTCATGGACTGTATGAAACCGTTTTGACGGCAAAACCGGTTATTTTATCTTTTTTCATTAAAAACCACGGTTTTAGCCATCTCTACCTACAACCATCTCTGCCTCAATGCCCAAGCGAAAATACATGTAGATCAGTATGTATTTATTTTATCGGTCATTTAAGGGTTGCCGTTTATGTTACCAGCTCTTGTATAAACTTTTTTCCAAATTCATACGATGCAATCACGTTATTCTTCGTTTTTGCATTCACACAAAAAATGTATGCTTTTCTCTATTTAGTTGTTTTACTCAATCATCAATGCATGGTTTAACTGATTCATCGATAATTATATAGTTTACCGCAATAGTTGGAAGCGATTCACGAAAATGTATCATATTGTAAAGAATCACAACAAATTACCCCATTATGTGACAACAATACTTTAACAAGTCACATCGGCGTATAAAAGTTTTGTATAAAATAACTTCAAGTAACCATCTTTACTTGAAGTCACATTAAAAAGTAAAAAACTCCATAATTTCGTTCAATTTCCTACTAAAAAGTACAAAAGCATACCCTGCTATTATTATAATAAAGACGTCCAGTTAGTTACAAAAATTACATTTCATGAACAGGGTAACTTTTGCAACATCTCCCTCTCCCTGTTTATGCGCATATTAACACATACATTTTATGTACTTCTGCCAAGTCCAAGTCTGACAAGGGAGTTGAATAGGTTATAACCCTGTACCAAAACGAAATAAACTAAAAAAACTGCTTTACTACGCTGACGCTGACAGATGACAGAACGATTCCCACTCGAAATCCCGACCGGAAAACCGTTCACGCGTGTCTCGTGTGGCATAGGTAGTCTTTAATAATGCATGATATCAGATTATAAACTCCATAAAAACAGGTTAGAACCGGAATAAAAATTAACAGGAAACATTTCTCGGTTCCGCATCAGACTCAGTCATTTTTCGACAGTTTGACGCGGACCTTCGCCAGTTTCAGTTTTTCCCCTCTTTTTCCTTAAGGTAACCAGTAATGACGAGTGTTCGAGATGTTAAACAATGTTTTCAAACACCTTCTAGCATTATCAACTTGCATGCCCACACGTTTCAAAAATATTGGCATGACGTGCCCATCAAAGTGCTTACAAACGGATTTATCACTTTTGAAACCAGTAAAAAAATTAAAATTTATTGTGCCATTGACATTTTAGTAACAACCGTCTATGGACTTATATTCGGCTCGTATGTATATTTCAAAAGCTATGGAATTGATCATACGCCATGTGCACAGAGCCCTGTTCAAGTATTGTATGCAAGTGTCACCTGGATTCACAAGTCGCTGTATATCCTCGCCATACTCAGCGCCGCGGCAGCTCTAGTTTTGCACTACAATTTGAATCGATTCTCAAACAGTTTAGTACATGGATATAACGCTTTAATTGCTCTTAAACGGAGCTTTATACGGGGTAATTTGAGACAGCCAGATACGGTGGGTAACACCAGTAGAGTGTTCCTTGTGTGCAGGGCACACATATGATCAATTATAGTATAAAATCCATGAATTTGTCTTTTTCTTCATTTCGAGGAAATATTCGTATGCAGTAGCGTAGAACAAAATAAGGTGCAGACCACCTCCATACCAATTCAAAAAATCTGTGCAAAGGGCATTTGCTATAGTTATGAAATTCACAACAGCTTCAGGTATTGATTGATAAGTTAAGTATTAAGTAGCATATAAAATTTCGAAAAATATGAAAGTTTTGGGCAAATCAATTACTCCTTAGCTTCTCTGAGGGTATAAATGTTCGCAATTAAAGTTTATTTCCGGATTTTGCAT
>VICI01005005.1:0-10003 GCA_019593645.1 Akabosia matsudoensis
GCACAAGCTTTTTACCTTGTCACCACGGCTCGCGTGATCACAAGGGTCAACTCCTCCTAGCAATCAAAATTATTATTATTTGGAAGAATGACACAATGTGCTATGTTTAATCAGCACTTATTTCCGTTTCAAATTGCTCCTCTCCAGAGCAACAACGGGCCTTTCACTGAAACTACTTAATGTGGTGCATACCACCAACAGCCAGTTGTTTGAATATAGCTGTTATGCATATTCAGATAAAGTGCCTGTTGTGTACTTTTATATTTGCTAGTAATTTCGGATCAAATACGTTTTCTTCTGCTGCACTTCCGGAGAAATATGTGGAATGGATGGACGGTCTAACATTTAAATTGACGATGTTAGCCAGCCTTGCGAACGAAAGACTATTGGCTGCGTTATGACGTACACTTACACAGAATAAAACATGTTTTAACGTGACTGGCCTAGTTTTACTTAGGATGCTCTACCCATAAAACTTTCTCATCATCATTTCCATGCTCTGAAAGAAAACTTAGCAAGAAACACAAGACTACCACAATGTGGTCAACTTTGAGAACATTAATTTTCGACCTAAAGCTGAGCTACTTAAGTTCAAGCTTGACTTTGCATTCATCCTGTCGTAACAAGGGGGACCATTGTAGCCATGTTTGTGTATAGGTTAGTACATGTCACCGTCACGAGCAGTCAACCCCGCTAAATTGCTACTTTAGCCGGTTATTTTGTAAACCGACCTTGACTGGTTTGCATTTCCTAATTGACACAAAACCAGAAACAATCATATTATTTTCGGGAATTGGCTTATGCAATTTAAGGCTCAAAAGTTAATGGCTTTTTGGAATGGAGTCTTACTATAAAAGATTTTGACAAGGGAGAAATTACAAAATCATCATTTTCCAACACGGAAGCGACTTTCTTTATTCGATTTTTTTCGCCTATTTAAGTACATCGTTATAGGTACAAATGGATGTGTTTTATGCCTTAAAGCATTAGGCAATCTACCTTGTTCTCTTTGCTTCCCACAGAGTTAATTACACCTGTCGGCGTTGTACAATTTTCCTTTTCATGTCAAAATCCGTGTATTATTGGAATAAATAGTAAACAGATGCATTTCCATCCAAGACGCTGTCATCTTGACGCGACATACGCACAGTTTGACACTACATAGCATCATTTTAAAGTGAAAGCAAATGAGATGACATTTTTTAGTGTGGTCGCTGTAGTTATTCAAACTTTCGAGTCCCACTCCTCTCCCTGTGACCTCGTTGCGAAATGAAGGAAGTGAAAAACTGATTTGTAAGAGTTCACACAAACCCATCATTCCCTTTTTGCAGCATGTTGTTCGAAACTGATTAAAAATATTGTATAAGTGCATTGACAAATTCATAAACAAAATGCCATCAGAACTCTGAAACGGGTGCACTCTGGAAGGACAAAGTTGCGAAAAACTTCCAGGTAGACATGGAAACATTTCCCTCTGTGGATATATTAAAAGTTTGTGTTATGTGAACATCGACTTGCAAGATATTTTCTAAGTTATCCTATACTTAAGGATAATAATCCGCTGTTATATTCAACATTGTGATAGTTTGCAATTAGACTAATGTACAAGTTCGACAATCCATCCAGCTGAACTTTCTCCGCGATACTTTAAAGAGAAGTACAGGAGGGTTTGCAAAACCACACCTTCACGCACTTCCACGTGGAGAGCCGTGTCCTCGAGAGAAAATGAGAAACATGTCAACTTGTCAATGCATCGTACCCGTACCGAGCTGTCTTTTAAGGCGTCGTCATACATGGTGCATTCAGTACCTTGATTAATACGTGAACTACATGAATAAGCTATTAGAAAGACTGTATGTTCGCTGGTGGATTGCTTTCTCTTGGAAGACTTAATGGCTTTTATCTATACCCAAAACTAGTTGCTTAGTTATCCAACTTGGCAAACTACTGTGATCAACTGGTAGTCGTCTTTCCACGTACCTTGGCAAAAAAAAACGAAATGAGGAAAAGTAGAGCAAAGTATTACGATAGCAATTTGTACGGCAATTGTCATAAAATATTATGTTGCACAACAGGAAACTTGTTCTGGTCCCGCGTATAGTAAACAAATGAGGTTGTTTGTGGGAACCTTTTTGGAAAAATGCATCTAATATTATGCAAAAAAAGACTAAAATCGACAAAGGAGGAGGAAAACATTTTTACGGAAGAAGCAATAGTTTTTTGTGGTAGAGTTTGTTCCGTAAAGAAATATTTGAAACGGATAACAATTTGAAATAAAGATGTATGCGTTTATTTCTGGTATATTTAGTTGTCAACTAACCTTTTTATTTGAGGTTCAAAGAATAGGGTAGTAAGGTAGATGATAGGTTTTGATAAAGCATCGCAGCAGCGACAATTTCCATCGCAACATTTTCGAAGCACACACCTGTCATTAAAGCGATTCTACTTCACTGGAGTCTTTCTGCATGCTTTCGTAATAATAACTAACGTATTTACGACAGTAAACCAATTTAAGCCGAACTCTTTTGCTGTGCAACACCAGAATTTGTTTCTGACAATTGGATGGCGGCGGGATAGGGCATGCGTAAAACATGATTGCAGGTTATGCTATCGGCTCTAGCGTTCATTTGTCATTATGCGCTCATGATCGTCAAATGTACTTAGTAAACATCAAAAGTAAGAAAGAACTATTTTATTT
This sequence comes from Akabosia matsudoensis, assembly GCA_019593645.1. Lineage (NCBI taxonomy): Eukaryota > Metazoa > Arthropoda > Collembola > Entomobryomorpha > Paronellidae > Akabosia > Akabosia matsudoensis. The sequence goes on from VICI01005005.1 coordinate 2,699, forward strand.
TCTACCTTGGCACTTGAACGCAATGTCGTTCCGTAACAGATCTTTCTCATCTCCAAATGATCCTAACTGACTGAATTATGAACTAATTTGAAACTGAATTCTATGCGTCAACCTTTTCCGTTTTATTTGAAGAACAGTCAACTTGCACATTTGAAAATTTTTAAAAATAATTAGTATTGCATTCTACACGTCTTCAAGAAATGAGTCATTATATATTGACAACAAGAACAAGATTATAGTTAAACTCCTTCAACCTTTATTAGAGGGGGCAAAGTGGACGATATAAAATCATATAAATTATGTACTATTTGGCTATTATGAAATAACTTCCAAAAAGGAATGCACTTCTGATGCACTTTTATCCTTTTTTCCGTTGAGTTTTGGTTACAACAAAATACTAGTGGGATGACCTCTCTTCATTGTCCAAACAACTTGCGAGTGTACCAATAACGAAGATGGTTTTTGTTGTTTCAGCAACTTTTTTTTGCGTACTGCGCTCTCCATGCTGCTAGCAGTGGAATTGCAAGAACAACACTGTTGAGGAGTAGAACTCGCTTTCTTTTCCTCATGCAGAAGGCGAACGCTAGAGGCCTGCTCTACTTTCCACTCTCATTCGGTTTCTTAATGGGCGACCGGTACTAGCAGGACGGATATTGGTTGACAACTTGATAGTGAAAGTTTATGCTTGTCTTTTTGTATATTGCGCAATACCAATTAAGATAGCCGCTATAACTACGCCCGTGAAAAGCACTTTTGACTTGGAATGACAGTAAAATTATTGGGTACATCGATATTGTAAAAAAAAATACCGGTTTCTTTTGTAGAACTGTGAGATTACTGTGTATTATGTATCAAGTGTCATATGTCAGGAGAAAGCGAAAGCTATTCTTGAGTATTTGTTTAAAAAGTGAAAGGAGGAGGGCGACGGACAATCAGTTTTAAACGCAGGGATTCTGTAACATATCTCCCTAAATGTTTGTTGTACATAGAAAATTATGAATATTGTTGATTAAAGTTTGTACCGAACGTAGGATAACGACATGCTGTAAGGACGCAAGTGATATATATAAACATGCACTATAAACTTTTTTAAATAATATATACAAATACTACATATATATGTATGTTCCGTAGATTGTTCAAGTATTGAACACAGTTTTGCGTATTTGCTTACATTCCTAATGTTTCAAAGATGACGGGATAACATTGGAAGCCAAGGTTGGCCTGGTACTGCTTGTGGGTATTAATAAACTCATAAAAATAATGGCGAGTGAAGCATCAAAGACGAAAAGCCAGCAAAATAATGACCAAGCTGAAAAATTAGACATTCAAGCAGAGCAATAACATCGCCTGCAACGAAAAATCGAGCGAACCACAGAGCTATTTATTTTACTTGTTATCGTTCAGCCTTCTGTCATCTCGGTTATCTTGAGCTTCACCAATACTTTTCTCTAATCGCCGTCAATTTCTTTAAATTAGGTCATGACCAGTGCAGCTCCGGGATTTTTTGGACTGAGCGCATTTTCTACACTCACCAGCGTGCATGACGATGACACACATGACGTATTGTATAATACTATCAAACAGAATAAATCGACTTTGTGACGAGCAGTCGTGATATCAGTCAAAAAACCATTTTTGTTTGGTTCGTTGAGCAAACTATCTTGTTTTGTTGTGTATCCGACTTCGCCTTGAATTCGCTATGCAGTGCCGTTCAGAATTTCACAGAGCAAATTTGCAAAGCAGCTCGAAGATTCCACGGCACATATGAACGCCACAAACATGTCCAGATTTTTTAACAGACATGAAAATATAAAGGAAAAAACCTGGGGGATTTTTCTAAACGTCTACTTTCTCAATTGCAATTTTTTTAAAGAAGAGAAAAAGACGCCAAAAATAATTATTAATAATCCTGTAATACTCATCATTCATATATAGCATTTAATTGCTTCCTTAAAACTTTCGTGCACTTCTTAACCATTTCAATCGCGAATCAATGGCAATGGTCATGGCTACTTGATTTACACTTTTGCCTCATGAACGGCCCTTACCTCATCAGTGTAAATGTGGTGACAACCAATGACAAATTTTGTTATCAATGGAAGGTCAGTTTATTGAGAAAACGATAAAGTCCTGTCACAAAAAAATTGTGTGCAAACTTCCATCATCATTGTATTTTTATGCTTGACTCCAGCGCCATTTTTACATGCTTATCTCCTAATTTGCCCTAGGGTGGGGTTACATGCATTCACGGAAATACAAACATCAAAATGTCCATTAAGGAAACTAATTTTGGTGGAATTCACAAAATGAACAGCGTAAAGATGTGTTTTAGTGCATTCAAATAAACAAGCAAAAATGTTGATTGTTTAATATTTCTTGTCTCTGGAACCCCCCAGTGAGCGTCCTTTTTTAACTACAGTCAAATCTGTCTATAAAAGGTAGTCTTATAAAAGACCAATTTCATTTTATTTCTGTGGCCCATTAGGTATTCATCACATGCATCTTTCCAACCCTATAAAAGACATGCTGCATTAAAAGCACCTTTTTTGTCAGCCATTTATAGACAGATTTGACTGTACGCAGAAACGCTATGCCCTCGTTTTTTGTAATATTATGCAACCTTCCTTCCTTTCAACTCTCTCAAAAATTCTTACTTGGCTCGCTTGTCATTTCACAAACATTTTTATCTTTGACTATCACAATGAAAATGCAAGTTTACACTATCAAACTGCATTTTCCTTAATCTCCAACGTTTATAGTGTTATAAACAAAAACGAAGATTAACATAGTAATTTCCCGTTCCATTTATTCAGGCTCTGCATTATTTTAACTTTCTCCGTTGAATGCACCTTTGAAAAATCTTTCTACACAAAAGAGCATCGACGATATTACAAAATAAGTGTTAGACTAGAAAACTAACTAATGCGTATATTTGTGTAAAATCTAATACTTTCCAGTTAAAGAATAAGAGAGCGTATTACACACCTACCTTTCCATCTTGTTCATTTTCATTATCACACAACATCTATTTTTCTATGTTCATTATCATTATAACATGCCATTACATTCTCTTCTGTTTCGAAAAGAGATTTTTCCTTCTGATCTATTATTTGCATGTATTCCTCTGCAAAAAAATGTAAAAGAAATTTTTCTCTCGTTCTTTGCTTGTTTCTTTTTGCCCTTCATTTCTTCCGTCTTTTGCACAAGTGAAACGTTGCAACTGAGGAGCACCTTGTGGAAACGCTGCTCCATGGAGAACTACTATTCTAGTGCACACTATGCCAACTGTCATTGGTTAGGAACACTGTTTTTCGCTGTTATATCAGTAGTCTTCCACATATTTGCCATTTTTAATGCTGCTCCTTTTCGTGCAAGGAAGCCAAGCCAGAAAACGAGAAGCGAACAGAATAGAGCTTTGAACATTGAAAAACGCGGTGCTGCATCTACCCAGCAAATATATTGGAAAGCATAGTTTTTTGTGCATGCTGTATGGTGTGAGGTTTGTGTAACTTTGTATGGAATAGACGCAAGACAAGATTCATTTTTAGCTTGGTTCAACTCAGTCGTCAACTGTCGTTGTTTCTGCATGGACCATGTTTTTGCCAATTCCAGGTTGAATACTGTACACAGTCAGTGTTAGAAGGTGTATGCACAGAAAAAATGCAACCTCTGTGTGGTGCATTCATATTCACGTAGTTAAGTCAGATTGGTGACCTTATAAAAACAGCGTATCTGTAGTGCTTATTGACTTCGTTTTCCGCGATGTTTAACGAGCAAATGGAAACTGACAAGGACTACTAGTGACAACTTGTAGAAGGATAGATTTGAAAAGGAAACATCTCAGCTTTCAAAGAGTCAAATATTCATATCAAATTTGGGAGAAAGTTTTTTTTTATAACTTTTGATGGACTGACACTGGATTGGAATTCTAGTTCAGTTTCAAAGCACTGACATGTTGGAGTAAAGAAAAAGTAAGCTACAATTCAAAATTGAGGAACAAATCTGAATTCGCAAGGACTGTGAAAGTTTTTCTTTAAAAAGTGAAAGAATGATAACCTAAATTCGTGTGTAAACGAAAAGAGAAAAGCATTAGTATTTTTAAGAATTTAAGCACAGGCTTGGGGGAGTAGTTGCTGAGATATGACAAGAGTGCCCTTAAGTGACCAAGGTATCTGATTTTCAACTGACACTTGAACCAACTTGTGCCATTCTCATAGGAAAAAGCTGTTTTTGGAAACACTTTCAAATTCATAAACTGAAACTGCGCAGTGAACTGTTAACGTTTGACATTAAAAGAACTTGTGTAATGTCTTGGAGAAATTTTGAATTTTAGAAGCATCTCTCTGAAAAAAAAACCGGTTGAAACGAAACTAAACTTGTAAAATCCCGGTAAACGGGCTATTAAAATTATAGCTTTTGATATTCCAGCCTAAACAAGAGACATCACTCTCATGCTCGAGCATCCATCATCTCAGATGAACACCGTTTTAACTACCGTTTTTCAACATTCGCCACAATAACTATTACCGGCAAAACTTGATCGTCGTTATTTTCATCATAAAAAGACGAAACAGCGGCTCGTAAAAGTTTATTTTATATGATGTCTCCACTCCTGCATTGATTTTCAACTGTGAAGTCAGTCGTGTGTGCGTTTGTTTCTTTTTTTTGTGTGGGATTCTCTTGACAAATAAAAAACACATAATATTCAATAACTTCATTTCGATTTCGACTCGGATGGAGAGCAGCACAGCGTCCCTCTGTGCACGTCAAGTTTACAAACTTTCATAAGACATGAGGGCACACCATTTGGCAATTTTTTACTACTTATTTATGACAGAGAGCAGTTTTGACCGAGTGAGAAGACCCAACACGTCGTCATTTTTTAATGCATTTTTTTATTTAACTTCACATCACTATTTTGCCATGATTTTTTTCCAATGAAACCAGAAAAAAACTAATGAAATATTTTTAAAATTTTAATTTTTATAAGAATATTTTCTTATCTATTTGTCTGGACTGATTCCACGTTGCATTTTCTAGCCAACTGCACTTTATCTTACAAAGTTTCTTTCTCAAAATTAAAAAAAGTGGACAAGTTTTTTTATAAAGTTAAGCGTGTTTAAAAAGACTAATTCCTAAGAAGTTTACCTATTGCATCATCGTCATCAGCAGGATCATCTTTAAAAGCTCACGCTTCATGCGCACAATCTGGACCAGAGAAGTGAAGATGAGAAAACAAGTTGATCCACCAAAATAGCATGCACGTTAGTGAACTTTGTTGCTTAATCGTCAACATCATCATCCTGCCCACCATCTTTTAGAGTTGTGCGTATTGTGCGTGCTGAATTATATTTATAAAAACCTGAATCAAGTGGGTTTGAAGAAAAAAAAATCTTTTAAACCAATTTGTGACGTAGTTTTGTTTTCAATGCATACAAAAAAAACCAACTCGTTCTTGCAATTAGCTGTTACTATATTTTTACGCAAGTGATTTCCAAGCCATCCTCTTGAAGCTCTTTGCAATTTTATACTTTTGAACTATTGGTGTAATCTTGTTACGCTAAGTTTTCAAAATAACGAAACATTACAAGGGTAAAATATATTTTTTGCCACCTCTTTTTGTACGAAAAACTTAGCAAGTTGCAATTTCAAACATACGCATAATTCTAGTAATAAGAAAACAGAGCATCATCATTTCCTCTGTATATATGTTGCTGTCTAAAGGAACGTTCTACAAATAATGTCGGCTACTTTAACACAAAAAACTGCTACAACTCAAGCACAGTCTAAATAGACGTCTCTGTGTTTGGAACACTGTATTGTAAGGTAAGTTCGTACATTCGCCTTATTTTCTTGGTCGTTGACCTTCTCCAGCAACAGCGGCAACGTGAACTTCTCTTTACTCCGCTGTTATAGTTTTTATGTAGTTTTTTTTCTTTGCCATTGCTCTAGTAATAGGGAACATGTGTGTAAAAAAGGATCATGTGCGACTCATATCGTGCAAGAAGCAAAACGAAACGAGAAAGAGTGCAATGTTAGTGCTGATTCTTGTGATGTAGTTGGGTTTCCAAAATATGAGACCGGGCTAAACTGCTTTTACTGTGTGTTGAGTTTTCTTTTGAAAAAAGAAAGGCAGTCTTTTTAGCGGATTCGACAAAATAAATGGGAATCGCGGATAGAAAAGTTTTACTTTTAAAAGCTCATAAAATACCTGTAAATGTTACATCTTTTGGGTTAAAATTGATAGGTAATGAAAATAGGATATTATTAGTTGCAGACATAAGATTATTTATTTAGGCTAAATTTCGCCAAAATTTATCGAAGCTAAACGGCGAGACTTTTGCATTACGTTGTTCCTGGAGAGCAATACTAATTATACGAACAGCTCGGACGGGGAGAGTAACATTATTATTGATGCAGAAGAAGCATTGGCATGAAAAGCAGTTGAAAATGTAGAGTAGCAGTAAGTAAGTATACTTTAGCGACCAATTATACATATGTTAATATACCCGGGAGTTTCTACCGGCAAAATACGTCCCTAACTTTCACCTCTATGATAAAAAGTAACCTTCTTTTACCAACTTATACTACGATTCTTTGGGAAGGTTATCAAAAGAGTTGGCCAAATTGACAACTTTAAAAACTCACATATAATAGTCAAAACTACCTGAAAGTTGTTCGGTTTTAATAAACAGAGGCTTTTGTTTACCTTTGTGCTTGTATTTTATATTTAATTGTGTTTCCTTTTCCTTCAATTGAACATAGCAAAGCGGGCATTTCTTTTGTAGATTTGTTGGACATTTATAGTAAACGTTGTCATCACTTTTCTGCTTTATTTGTGATGAAAGACATTTGTTATTTGTGGGGTTTTGAAGACTTTCGCGGTTGGCCATTATGAAAACGAATTTTTCTCATTTTTTTGTATAGAAAATGTAAAAAAAATGTAACTTTCAATCTATGTTCCATTTTGTGTAAGTAGGTAAATCAGGTCAAAAATCATATCATCACTTGCTATTCACCTACTATTACCATTTTCGACGGGGTGCAAGTAAAAGGACTTTGTGGACAGGTTTCAATTCCTTACTTTGCCATGTATCATTTTGCATATTTTATAGGAATGCACGGACTGTTTGTGAGTTAGTGGGCTATTACTATGAATACGATTTCAGTTAGGTAACATGCAGGGCTGCGCCGAGCCCATCAATTACCCGGACTCGCCGGGCCCGGGTATTTCTAAATTTCCAGAGACCCGGCCGGGTAGGCTCGCCGGGCACTCGGTAAATTAGATTTTAATGGAAAAGC
>VICI01005006.1:0-10001 GCA_019593645.1 Akabosia matsudoensis
GGGGTCCGGGAAGGGGCTCACTAGGGTCAAATAGGGCAAAATTTAAATTTTGGTTGGTTTCCACCAAACTTGGTACAGTGATACCTTGGGTCACTCGCAACATCTCAAGAGATTCTCAGCCTATTCGGATAGCCCTAGGGGTCAGAAATGGACCCATTAGGGTCAGATAGGACAAAATTTAGAAGCTATTTATCTAAGCTTTTTATCTAAGCTTAGCTAAGGTTTTTAACTAAGCATTTTAACTAAGCTTTTTATCTAAGCTTTTTAACTAAGCTATTTAGCTAAGCTTTTTAACTAAGCTTTTTTAGCTAAGCTTTTTAACTAAGCTTTTTAGCTAAGTTTTTTAACTAAGCTTTTTAGCTAAGCTTTTTAACCAAGCTTTGTAGCCAAGCTTTTTCTTTTGCTTTCAGCTTCGTCTTTATAAGCTTAACAGCTTTTATTCAATAGAAAAAGTGAGTGAAAGGCAAAGCAGTTTTATTTGTACTTCAACAATTCAATGAATGGATAGAGAATTTGAGACTACTGTGAAATCGTCGGCTTGAATCCGGAATGAGACGAATCGCTTTTATAACAAGCATTGTTGTTTTGTTCGCCTGAAGGGAAAATGCCTAAAAGCTTACTTGTTGTATGTTTTGTATCATCAAATATCTACGCTGTTACGTTTGACTGCGGCAGCCAGCTAATCTTTATATAAAAAAGTCTTTTTTTAACCATTCAAATACGTTTGCGGCAAAAAATCACGGGATACATTTCCTTTACCTATTCAAGCATAAAAATGATTGACCAGCTTAAATATTTCATTCAGTCATCTCCATTCATATGATCTGTATAACCAAAGAGCTGTGTGGCAGTTACAGCCTTGTTACTTTTTTGACGAATAGCTTTCAAAATGGCAACCTAAAGTTCTTCCCTCCAGTATATTTCAAGTTTTCATCTATGGACTGCCTCAAGTGTAAATAGCAGGGTGTTACCCGTGACGTTTTTTTTCGCGAATAATCTATCATTCATACACTTTGTAATAAAATGCTTTATTACATTTTCAGAGCTGGAACAACATTATCAAATCCTACTATAAGAACTTGGTTTTTAGCTCCATAACTGTTTATTACGTTTACTCTCATATAGAGATTGTAAACGGTCCAATACAGGAAGTTTGAATATACAAGTTTTAGTGAACATTTGCAATAATACTCTCAATCATTATTATCATCAGCAACTCTTTTGTTATGAGTGGAAACGGTCCAACAATAAAAAATGTAGCAACAACTCAACCACACAATTTTCGTGCAGAGATTACGAAAAAAAAGTGAAATTGGAGCTAGAAAGTACTGCTGCCAGTCAACTGTAATAGGTTATATTACAACCATGACTAGATTTTTTTTTCGCTTGCAAAAATCAACAGTCGTGTTCTATTTAGATAAGACCAAGTACTGCCAGACTTCTTTAGTATCTTTCACCATAAAAACATTTTCTTTTCACAAGTGTTTCCCTCGGAAAGTTCTCGTGCAAAGGGTACAACGGTAACAAATCGTCGGACCGAGACTGGAACAATTTTTTTTGGTGCGTCAGGCAAGGGTTTTTGCGCGTTTACATGCGGTGCACGTTAGACGAAAGTGAAAAAAAACGTAATTTTATTTCATGAACAGAGTAACATTGTAAATTGTTAAATGTAAAATACAAGGAGCGATTTGTAACAGCTTGAAAACAGCTTGCACTATGCTCCCACGCAAATAAAATAGCTGGACTACCTAAAACCCGTACCTAGTTTGCATCACTTCAGGCTAAAACTATTCATAAAGAAGATCTAATAATTTATGGATTTATTTTTAATTAACTTTTATTCGAAGAGAAATTGAGAAAAATTAGGTGTTTCTCGTGAAAGTAATCCTTAACGTACCCAGTATTCATTCAACTAACCCCATTGACCATTCAGAAATTTTCATCTAAGACGCGTGAAAAGGCGCTTTTTTGCGTTACCAATAAACATTCCGTGGAATTGAATTGGAAACCAATTGGAAACCAAGTTTACACAAAGCTTACGAATGTATCATCTTGCTGCTCCCGGAACCACTCTAACCTCATTCCCTAAAACTAATTTATATCCGCCAAGGTACTGCCAAAATTGGTAGAGGTGAACAAGCAAAAGTGCATAGGATGTGAAGCTACTTCCTAACATAACAAAAATAATTGCCAACATGTTTTCACTCCGTTTAAAAGTAATAAAAAGTTGAGAAGCTGTTTTTTCTTTTTTCCATTACTCAATTGTTTCCTTTTCAACAGGAAGAAAGTGAAACAATCTATATAGTTAGACTAAATGTACATATGTATGTCGCCTGTGAAAAAAAACAAGTTCGACGTAGAGGATGAGAGTATCTTTCACGAAGAATGAAGTAGAGGAAAACACGGACGTAAACATATTAATCATCGCACATTGCTCGGCTCCTTTCCTTCCCGTGTAGCTTTATCATTTTTGGTTACTTTCTTTATCTTTTTCCTTTCTCGAAACTAGGTACACGTAGTGAAGTGGTTCCGACTACATGTAACCTGTGAAACCATTTGCAAATACTTCAAGAAGAAAATGCTAGCTAAACATAACAGTCGTATGCTTCCAGCGAAGGGAGTTCGTTCAAAACTTATTTCAAAAGGTGCCTTTAACAGATATTGAGGATAGCTTTCTACAGAACAACTCTTGATGATGGGCTAAGCCGATGAGCTTATGTTTCTTCGTACAAACTGATTGCCAAAGCAAGAAAGACAGGGTCAATGAATTTCTGTTATGAAATTGAAACCTAGTTTTAGAAATCTTTCAAACAAATAAGAAGATAAAGCATAGCATATTGTTCATTCTTTCCAGGTAAGTAATTATTAATTTTTTGATGTAACCGATGTAATATAATTTGAATGTTTCCCACAGGACATTTTCCTTCTGATTTTCTCATTATTCTCACATCCACAAAGGGAAAGGTTCTTATGAAAAGTTGCGAAACTGAATTGTTCTGTTTTTATGTACAACTATCAAAGTTTAGTTCATTAGGAGACGTGTATAAGCTTCCTTACATTGTTAGAAAAAAAATATTAAAGTGCTCGCAACATGTATTATACGTCTATTAGGATGATGCCATGTTACCACACAAGTTTCTCTTTCTCTTGAATTTCAAAAGAAATAGATACCTACCTACTAAATACGAAATGACAAAGAAAATATTCAACCAGGAAACCGCAAGGGATGGATGCCGGCTTTGTGCAGTAATCTATGCATTCATTTTACGTAACATTTTAGCAAATTAAGGTCCTCAATGTATTATAAAAACTGTGCCAGCAAGGTCGCCACAACAACAACTTGTCACTTCTGGGATGATCAGAAACACAACCAGACTGTTTACAAACTAATTTCGTTTTAAAATGGAACAACTTTGCTTAATCGTAGTTTGTGGACTGACTAGGACAAACGACATATGAGTGAGGTAACCTAAGCCCTTGTGGTTTTTATTGATGTGGTGGGAGCAGTATAAGCCATTATATAATAGGACGTAATATGCGTCATCAAGTGGTGCTCATAACGGTCCCACACAATCCCCGCATAAATAAGTACATGTATTTTGGTTGACTTGAGAACTTTCTCGAAAATGCTTACCCTTTATTATTTGCGCAAGGTACCTTTTCAGCTTTTTTTTGTGAAAAGTCCTGACATCATACATAACCTTGTGCTTGAATAGTGTAACATATGAGAATAGTGTAATGTATACCCCAGGATGTTTATATGTTAGCTGATAAAAAGAGAACGAACGGTTTAAAAAATTCTAAAGCTTCTGTTTGCAATGAACAACATCTTTTCCCCTGGATTTCGTAAATAAAAAGGAATTAAGATCTAAAGAATGTGCCATGCACGTCAAGTAGTTTTTTTCCGGGCATGTATACTTTTCACCTGACAACTGTGACTCACAGTCTGTGAGAAAAGGTGAAGATGCCAGACATGATAACAAGAAGAGAGGCTAGAAAACCTGAATAACAGATTTCCAGTTTCCTTACTATTCAAGCTTGATTGTCTTGCTTCTAGGTAAGGGAAAAAATGTTTAAAGTCAACATAGCATGAGTTGTAATGGATACCGTGTGCCTTTTTCGTCGAAAACATATTTGGGAAAATCGTTATGGCTAAAGCTATCCTGATTTACGTACGTCTCCATGAAATGTTCATGTTGTCTGCCTATTTATTGGTAAAAACATCATGTTTCTTACAGGACATAAACAGCCATTACGGTTAAATAGAAGCTTAGAAATGACATCGCTTTCACGTGGTTTCCAGGCTATCACGATAATAATGATGCGTATTTTAAATGAGAACTCCCACATGTTTCCTTTCAGTTGGTTTTTCGGATTTAAGTACTAAGCACAAGGAAGAAGAAAGATTTTTTATCGGGTGGAATAATGGTTAAAAGTTGCCTGAAAATTGCTACAAGATGAAATTCCCGAGAAGAAACGACCTCTCCGGTATGAGGTCACGGATACCGGGAAAATATGTGCATGCGATAAAAAATGTATATGCTAATATATATACGTTTGTATTTCGATGTAACGTTTATGTAATGTGGAGCAAATCCCCTGCTACAGCTTTATCAATCAAAACAGAGTACACTTGAAGTTGTTCATTAGAGTTGTTGGCCTGTCACATCAATGAAACGAATGCTGCTGCTAGAAAGCAATCGGTCTGCCATCCGTATGCCCTGTGCCTAAAATTAATTAATTTCGATCAGAATATGAGACACATCACGTTCAATATAGGCAGCTAAAGTCAAGCTTGTGTGGCCTAGGTTCAACTTATGTAAACCTTTGTATAATCAAAAAATAATTGCAATGAACCCTATACTCATTACCAATTTGCGAGCTCGTTTTCTGTTTGCAGTAAATGCAGAAGGATGATTGTTCACGGCTGTTACCAAAACCAAGGTTAAATCAATGTCGATTACCTGGAGCGAACTCTTGGCAAATTTTTGCTCTTGTATTCATACAACAATCAAGCCGGACGGACTAGTCTTTGAAAAGAGAATGTTTTTTTTTCAACCGCCCGTACAAACACACTGGCCCATAAAGAGAACGAGAACCTTTCTCGGCTGCACATCCGCATAGAGAAAATTCAGCTTGTACCAACTTCACTTTGTTTCGACTTTCAACTAATGCTGACATTTTGTCTGATAACTGCTTTCATATGACTATGTATGAATTCCTCAGAAAGCATCATCGCCATTCCAATAACAATTACGTGCAAGATCTGCACTATACGTTTTCGAGATTTTCAAAATAATTGCTCAACAATTTTTATTCGCGGAAAAGAGTAAATTGTTTTGCATAAAAGACTATTGCCCAAGTTTTTTAAAGTGTGCAATAGGGACTCATCATCATGTAAAACCGTTATGAGAATTTCTTTACTGGTATTCTGTTCATAGCTACGACCAAAACTATCCACTATTCCAAGCCCATATAAACTTGATTTGCTTCGTTCAGTTTACCCAGTCAAGTCGTACAAGAGAGCAGTGGCCCAGCTAGAGCACTTTTTTTAGTCCGGGAGAACTCTCATAAAAATAAAATAACCATTTCCTATATTTAAATCCGGTCGTTATCCTACTAGATTTGTTTTCTTAGAATTCTACTCGACCATTTTGAGTTACCGTTTTACATTTCAAAGTTTTTCTTTATTTTGTCGAGTCACGCACTTAGATGTTTTTTTCAACTACTTTCACCATACAATTAAATGGTTATCACAACGGTTTTAAATGCGTACAACATCAGAAGTTCATGTCTGGAGGCAATGTTCAAGCTTGTACAGTTTGAGGAGAGCTTACCGACTATAAAAATGAAAATAGGGACAAAGATCAGTCCCCTCGAGAAACCAACCTTGTTAAGCAAGTATCGTTTTGCTGTTGTGTTTATGGGTGCGACAGAGTCAACTCTGGCCATAAAGCCAAAACGTAATAGGGCTTATGGTGTGCAAGAAAGGAGCTTTTAAGATAGCTGATATTGCACGGTAACTTCGCAGAAAATGGTCGAACAACAACAACAATATCGTTACAATTTTTCGTATCGCTGTCGTTTCCATTGTCATCACAATTTTCTTCAGCTTCAGGGATCAAGATGGTAATCCACACTTTTATGTAACCTGAAACCTAACCCAAAATAGAGTTCCTTCGAAGTTTTTTGAACGCAAAAATCTGTAATGATCGAAGAGAACGTGATTTTTGTTTAGACTCGCGACATTTCTAGGATATTTATTTTGTTGTTCTATATTCGGTATCCTTAGTAATAAGGGTTTTAATGAGGTTTGAAATCGTATACTGGAAAGCAAGCCTTTAGGATGTTTGTTGAGAATGAGGTAGTTTGCCTTTCTCCATAAACGTCCCTGCGTTTAACCTTGAACGTTCATGGCTGCTATCGATAGTTCGTAGGAATTGATTAAGAAACTGTATTCTGTTTTGGTTTATACCTACAGTAAGCTTATTGTATTCAATGGCTAATTTTTATTATGGTGGAGCGGGGCCGCTGACCACTATAAGCTGTCAAGACTAACAATAAGCAAATAAGAAATGACGCATGTGACATATTAGGAGAAGAGCAGGCAGATACAAGATTCTGTTAATATCTATTTGATCATGCACCGATTCGCTTCCTATCCCCCCCAACCCCATTTCTTTTTTTTATAGACACATAGCCTCACTTTACCGCGGTAATTTTTTCGAATGGATACATTGGAAACTACCAAATGAAATTGGCAGTCCAACCACGACTTGGCATTTTTCACAACCGAGTTTTCCCATGACGGGTTTTCTTTGAATTACCAAGGCAAAACGAATAATTTTTCGTTGTCCTAATGATCTTGTTTGCTTTCACTTCTGTTTAGAACAAGCTGTTTGAACTAAATATTCAGAGCGATGCCTAGTTTTGCAGTTTGCGGAATGTTATGAAGAATTGGACTCCAAAATCCATTAAAATTGCCACACTCTTGCAACCAGTTCCATTACACATTTTTTAGGCAGGCGTACCATTTTTCCCGCAAGGAACATAATATCCATACGGCAAGTCAGCTTCCAACTACTACCCAAGGAGTTGTTAAAAGGTTTTTGCTAATTTATTACCCTAATAACTAGTCCCGCATACCAAAAAATATCTGGAAGCCATATCATATCTTTCTTTGCGTTAGAACTAGACCTAATTTAATTTCTAAACAAATATGGTGAGAAACCTGCGTACTAAATAATGATTTTTTGAGCACGTGCATCGTATTACAGTCTGGGTAGCATTTTGTCTGACATAAAAGAAGAGAACAAAGATGTTTTTGTTCAGAAGTAAATTTTCATGGCTTCTTAGAATATTAACTTGATCTTCGCAGAAAGAAAGACGCCGTTTTCTCATGCCTAAATAGTGTTTTCTGGCGTCTGTAGTCCCATTCATTATCCATGTCCAAGTTGCCGTAAATTTATGCGGTTTGTGCGTTTTAGATTTCGCAATTATGTGAAAAGTACTATACACGCTAGCTTGTGGTCCTGCTAATCATGATTAACAACTCAAAAGTTTCCTTTTGCTATGCGTACGTACGAAAGTTTCGCTTGATGGATGGGTTGTTTGTAGTTTGTACCTTTCACCACGAGAAGTGTCTAAACAAAAATCTCAAGGACTTTACACAAGAAATAAAAACTGTGCAAAAGAATTAAAAACTATTTGAAGAATGTCATTTACCTTATCTCCGTTCCAAGCAAGGAATTTCGTTAAAGCTTAATGATTTTTCGGCTCCAACGGCATCCAATATTTCTGGTTTCTGTTAATTAAAAAATATGCATAGTCATCATCGGCAAAGTCCCATTTTCTATTTACATCATATTTTCAGCTTTCACTTTGTATATTTTGCCCATTTTATTGATTTGATTTGCATTTCCTTGCTATAAAAACTATATTATCGAACTAAGCATAACTTATTTTATCGACTTTTATAGGCTGAGTAAGTTAACCAGACTTTTAAACTAAATTTGAGCGTGTTGTGTAGCTAAAATATCGTGCGTGCTAATGGATTTGTGTTCAAGACAAGCACGCCTCAACTATGAACTTTATCAAGAATGTACGCGCACCTTTCACTCTTTCTCCTTGCACGTATATTTATCCACTCGTGTTAAAAATCAGCGAACCCATCTTAGAGATGTTTTCTCTAGAAATCTCTAGACAGGAGTCCCAAGAACACAAAATGCCTTTCTTCTCCATCTTGGGAAGATCACATACGCCATTATGGTAAATAGTTCGGTAGGTTGTTAGACTTAGAGGAAAAGAAAGTGAAAAATGGGGACGAAATTGAAAATGTATGGTAAAGAAGAAGGAGACAAAAAAGATAACTCAAAGGGTTCCACGCAACACACCATCCAAAGAGTAGAAAGATGATAGGGGGAAAATTGTTTGAAGAAGAAGTCTTCTTTTGAAACGGTTTACCTATATTTGGCAGTAGACGGCAACCTTTAATCAGTACTGACATGAACAGGAAATATTAGGCTTACTATCACAACTAAAGATAAGGATGGCTTTTCAGTGAGATACATGTTTTATAGCTACCCCAACCAAATTTCAAAGATATGCTGCCATTTATAGGAAGAAAATTCGGTTATTGATCATTTTACCGAGATAATGCAGGGAAAAATTATTATGCGTGGAGAACGAGCTGGAATGCGATCAGCTGGAGAATAAAATCACTAGCTTTTGGGGCGGGTAACTAATGATGAGATGGGAACTGCCTTACGCACGGAATGATGGTTTCGACGGTGAAAAATGCGAGGAAAGTTAAAATGTGTGTCAGAACAAGAGCACTCCGTTGCACGCACTGAGGACACACGTCAAGATGTAAAGAAAGTTTTTCTATTGCTATTTCTTTTATACAAAATCAGAAAAGTTTAATATAGAAAAAACATAATACAATAGAAGTAGGCTAAGTATTGTCATTTATTTTGGTGCTTTTGGGAAAGGACGAAAAGTATGCAAAGCTAAAATGCAAACTAATGTTACGATTATTATAGCAGTATTAATTTTATATACTCAGTTTGATTTGAGAAATTTTTATGCTAATTTTATTATAAATTTTGTAGCAGTATACAATTAGAGCAAATTTTTCGTATTGATAGGATTTCTTGAAGGTGAAAAACGTAGGACTATTCAATGTTTCCCATTTCTTCACGTACTTTTCTCGCCGTAAAAGTTTTCTCACAAAACATCACGCATGAACAACTTTGATTTTGCGAATTCATGAGTATCTTTTCTTCTCTCTCTATTTTGCTTTGGTACACTGATCTGGAATTTGATAAAAGAAAACATCGAAGAACGGTACTTATTATTTTCGGCTATACAAATCCTGCCAAAAGAATGTGTATCTTGTAAACAACTTTAACTGCTGACGATTCAAGACGCGACTTCCGAAGGATTGCTTTCGTTTCGTCACATAGTAAAATTGTATTATTGTTAAAAGTTAGCTTAAAAGTTGAGATAGTATTGCTTATTATTTGTGTGCAATGCTGGAAAAAGTCGATTTAGAAAATGGCTAGACGCCTACTCTCAAGGATTCATGTTATAAAACCTAAACCTAAACAACTTATTTTGCTGAGTTTGTCAATCATCATTGCAATACTAACTTTTTATAAACGTGTAAAATATAATAAAACTTGTGTAGTTAAGATATACCTACCTGGAAGTTGAAAAAGAAAATTCATTGCCAGATTAAAGTCATTCAACCTCATCTTAACTCTTTTTCTTCAATTTGCATGCTTTTCTGAACTGCAGAGGCATATATAACCATCCAATCAGCAATGCTATGAGTTTAGTCTTCTGGAAACACAATTTGTATAAATCATGGTGGGAATTGTGAGCCTTGCCAAAAATAGACTCTCTGAACGAATATAATCAGCTTGAAGGGAAGAAAGAGCATAAATCATGATATAATGATATTTCATCCGACTTTAATAAGAGGTACGTCAGCTTTCATC